>OX393549.1:86885899-87117702 GCA_947650365.1 Chamaelirium japonicum
ATAAGTGGCGGTTAGAGGATTTGATGGCCAAGATCTCTATGCATTGGGTAGGATTTTAGATTTTGCACGATGTGTTTCCACCTGATCTTCACGATCCTTTCTTGAAAATCATAACCGTTCGTGCCCTGCTGTTTATTGGGTGGCTGTCATCATATGCTACGTCATTTATCTATTTCTCTCTCTCTATCTCTGCGCGTCCCTCTCTCATCGATCCAGCTGTCCCCCTCTCTCTCTCTCTAACCGCTAAGCCCGTCCCCCTTCTCTCTCTCTCTCCTCTCTTCCATGATCTCTCTTTAGCTCTCTCTCTCTCTCCACATCCCGCACAACAACCCCCCTCATCGCATGAGCTCCCCCCTGCCCCCCCTCTCTCTCTCCACGTCCCTCTCTCCCCGCCCCCTCTCTCTCTCTTTCTCTCTCTCTCTCAGCTCAAATCCAGCACCCCCTCCCCCTCTCTCCCGTCGGTTACGTCAGCCCGGCCCCCTCATCGCACGATCTCCCCCCCGCCCCCTCTCTCTCTCCACATCCCGCACAACAACCACCCCCCCACGAGATCTCTCTCTCTCTCTCTCTCTGACCCTCAGATCCCTGCCCCTAACCCCTCCGGCAGGCCTGAGGCTCCCTCGACGACCTGATCAGTCGCCTTTGCGCTGCCTTCAAGGAGTCCGACGGCCACCCCCCTCCCCGATTCTCTCTCTCACACTGCAGCTCTCTCTCTCTCTCTCTCTCTCTCTCTCTCTCTCTCTCTCTCTCTCTCCTTCTACAGCCCCCCGGCCCCCTGCCCTCGAAGCCCTTATCGGCCGCCTCCACGCCACCTTTGAGGCTCTTCGTGTCGTTCGTTGGCCACAGCTCGCACCAGCACCGAGGAGGACAGCGGCAACACGAGAGGGTCGGGGGTGGAGGGAGCACATGATACAGGCCCTAGGTACCCCTCTCTCTCTCTATCTCTCTCTCTCTCTCTCTCTCTCTTGGTCGGTTCCCTTTGTGAATCGTAGTCCAACCCCCTCTCTCTAGCTCTCTCGATATTGATTATGGTTTTTTTTTTGCAGGGCTATGCTGTCGCCGGCGGGGTCGAGGTTGGGGTCATCGCCGGTGGGCTCGGGGTCGTTGCCAGTGGTGTCGAGATCGTCACCAGCGGGATCGGGGTCTCTTCTCTCTCTCTCTCTCTTTCTCTCTGAACATCAGTTTTTTTGTTTTTTTTGCAGGGCCAACTGATAGAGGGATAACCGCCAGCAACCTTCGGCCGGCGATCGAAGGTCTGATCGAGAACCCCCGCCGGCAGATGCTTCCAACCGGTAAATCGCACTCACCCTCAGCAGACAGGCGCTGTCTTGGTTGCCGCTGCCTCCCACCTCACCCTCCCTCTTTCCCTCTGCCACCCCCCTCCTTGGTCTTCTTCTTCGGCCAAATCGGGGCCCTAAGCAGCAGTCCAAAACCCCCAAATATGGTAGGGGATTTGCAGGGTGGTGGCTTTGGGGAGATGGAATCAATATAAATTGATCCCCCCCTCTCTTGATTGATCCCCTATTCCTCCATGGCCCCTCGGCCTCGATCCAGTGCAACACCAGAGACGAGTCGATCTCCGTCGACAACCCCTACGACCACCGAATCTCCATCTGCGAGATCTACATCCAAGGAATTGTTTACCCTCGTCCCTCTCTTTCTCTCTCTATCAAAAGTTGTACTTATTTTTTTTGGCTATCGATGTATATTGATTATTGAAGAAGCATGGGTGGTGTTTGAAAAAATCCTTACCGAATGTCGGTTCAAATTTTCTCCTTTCTTTTCAGCATTGAATTTCTAGGGTTGGGTCATTTTTTGTGTTTTAATTCAATTATCAGTTATGAAGAGAATTCCCCCCCCCCTTCTTTGTTGAGTGGTACTCTCCCACCAGACTGTAGGCGGGTGTATTGCCATTATTAGAAGGTGGCCAGATCCAAACATTATTGTGCATCCCTTTTATCCCTTTAGCAAGGAAAAGAAACTTTGTGCTCCTGTAGTTGGCAGGCTTCGAACTGTGGTCTCTCAGGCATCGCTCTAAGTAAGACAACCATGTCAAAAAAATCCAAGTGAACCGTGGTTCGCTGGAGGGAGATCGGAAAATGCACATGTATAAATTTTTTTTCCACTTCCCAAGAGATCTCACGATCAATTCACCGATTAGTGATTAAAGCACAAGATAGATCAAGGTTTGAATTATCACCCTTCCTTTAATCTTGCCATACAGAAGCACATATAAACCCAGCCTACACAAAGATGGGAGGAAGGCCCATGGGATTCGATTACACAATCTACCTGGTGGGGGTAGGTGTTTTGCCACAGGGATGCAACCTAAATCGCGAGTGCATTTTTGATACTAGCTTGATTTGGAGCGTTTGCTAATGGCCCAATCGCTGCAAGCCACATCACCTATTTAAAGGGATATATGGGTGATGTGGCTTGCAGCGATTGGGCCAGAAGAAACATCCAAACCAAGCTTGCAGCAAAAATGCACTCCTAAATCGTAGGTCACACCTGCCACTGGGGGTGTAAAATGGGCTGGGTCGGGTCGAGCCTAAAATACTTTGGGCCGTGCCTAGAGATGTCCAGGCAATTGAGTGCCTTTAGGACGATCTCCAGAAGTGTCCTACTGGCACAGACTCTGCAACGCTGCAGCTTTAAATTGTTCAGCAGCTTGAGGGAACGATGACTCATTATGGGATTCATTGCCATGCTCGACGTCAGCAGTCCTCCAAAACAAGAATCCATTGAGAATTGCCCCAAGGTATTGTTCTCCAAAATAAGTTGTTGCTACTGCTCCCTTTGTTGTTGTAGCTGCTGATGATGGTTGTGTAGCTGTGCACAAGGCTGATTCGGCCATTGCTGAAAATTTTACATCTGCTGCAGCGATGGCAGTAGATGTTGCGTCGGCTGCAGATTTGTATTACAGGGCAGCAGTGCATTGTTTGTTTTGGGTTTAGACTGCAATATCATGGGATTCATACTTTGGATATTAAAACCAGATGAAGCAGATGATGCAAAGATAGCAAACAAAAAAGGGTAAAGTACACTTTGCCCCTTATGTTTAACCCAAAAACACTTAACACCCCTGTAGTTTATGTTGTTCCAAATCTCTCCCTAAAGTTTGAAATGTTAGCACATTACCCACTTTTGTCAACTACTTAATTTTCTTATTTGGTAATTCTTATATGATCAAAACTGAATTGAAGGAGCAGGGAAAAATGTAGTTTTTTAACTATATGGGGGTTAAGTGTTTTGGAGCTAAACTTCAAGGGGGTAAAGTGTAATTTACCCAAAAGCAATTTCTACATTGGGATTTTGCTGAAGATGTTAAGTGAGACATCTGCACCATTGATGTAACACCACATTCAATTCAAATTTGATATATATGTGAATTTATATTTTTAAAAAAATTAAAATGAAAAAAAAGGACAAGTATTGCTTGCCGACGAATTAGGCTGTTTTCTTCAAGTGTGGGCTTAACAGTCGAATATGAGTGCCCCAATCAATTATGGGCATTGCCGAACCAATTTCACTGCTTCGTTTGAGTGCCAACATACACGAGCATTATCACCACTCACGAAATATTATCAAATGTCTCAAAATACTATCACCGCTCTCGAAATATTATTATCACATTTGAAATATTGTTCTCCCTTGAAATATTGTTGCCGATCTCGAAATGTTTTATTGCCACCTTCAAAATAGTCTCCTCCCTCAAAATTTTGTCACTCCCTCCAAATTGTGTCACGCCCTCGCCGAGTGTGCGTGCCGACAGGCACGGGCATTACTAGTATATATATATATATATATATATATATATATATATATATATATATATATATATATATATATATATATATATATATATATATATATATATATATATATATATATATATATATATATATATATATATATATATATATATATATATATATATATATATATATATTTATATTGATATATGATGGTTCGGTTCTGTTCGGTTTTTGGTCGATTTCAAATTTGCAAATCCGTCAACCGATCCAATTATGTCAGTTTTTAACAAACCCAATAAAATCCGATCCATTGAGTGTGTCGAAACTGATTAACATTGGTCGGTTTGGTTTGATTAGGTCTCTTTGATTTGGATCCTGCACATCTCTAGATATCGGATTTGGGCTGTAGCATTATGCCGTTTCTTTTGGACGAATTGGCAGGCCACGGTTGGGCCATTTGCAAGTGCAGCAAATCAATCCAATAGCAAAAATGTTTTTCACGCGTTAGGTTTTACTACAAGTTCATTTTCTCTCCAAACACCATTTGAAAGTTTTTTTTATTATAAAATTACCCCCAAGTAAAATTACCAAAATGACCAGTTTTGTTTTTTTATTTTTTTGGAGATACGTTGGGCCGACCAGGGACAAACAAGGTACAATATGTTTGGCCAACCAGAGTCGAACATTGTATTGTACGTTCGGCCGACCACGGCCTAACATACTATACCATGTTGGGTGGCCGAACGTACTGTATAATGTTCAGATATGGTCAACTAAACGTACTGTATAATGTTCGGCTCTGGTCGGCCAATCCTAAGGTTTGGATGTTGGTAGATGACGACGAAGAGAGGAGCTCGTCATCTGGGTGGGGAAGCTCGGGGAGGGGCGGGGAAGCTCGGGGAGGGGCGGGTGAGATCGGAGAGGGACAGGGAAGCTCGTGGAGGAGATGAGCTCAGGGAGGGGGGGAGAGTGGAGACGAGTTCGTCGGAGCAGTTGATGGTGGAGGTAGGGTGTTAGGGTTTGGGTGTGTGTGTGTGGAGTAATTTGGTGAAGAAGGGTAGTATATGATTTTTTAAAAATTAGAGGTGTGCAATGAGCAAATATATAAAATTTTTAAAATTGGGTGGTGTGTAAAAGTATTTGGTGTGAAAAGGAATACTTGGTGTGTCAATAGGTCCTTTCGGACTACACTTGCTACCGGATGTCTCTTTCCTATTACGCCCCTTTCAATGGACAATGTGGCACACTGTGATTGCATTAATCACGAGAATGCCATTACTTGATGTTTTCATCGTCATATATGCATAGGCCTAATTATAAAACTATAAAATGCATGCGTGCCGATCAGGTATAACGTAATGCCTTCGGTGCGTAACATGTTGAAGGAGTCGGTTACGTGCTGATCGTGGTCGGCTATGTTTTTCCACCAAAGACGGCTACAACAATGCTGATAGTCGCTCCGAAAACCCTCGCTGTGTGTCGATCGGCGCAAGATTCAACTAGCATACTAAAGGTAATAATAATGCATGCACTCAAGTGACTCAACCCTCATCCATTGGATCTTACGAGTAATTGATACTTTATTTCTTGGTGAGCTAGGTAATTGATGCCTTGTCATCATAATCAATATAATAAGGGATGTCGGTTTTGTGCTGACTAGACAAAACGGAACCACTGACTAGGACAAGCTGATTAGACAAAAAAATTGCCTTTTTTCCCATCTCTCTCTCTCCGTTCGTCTCTCTATCCTTCCGTCTCTCTCTCTCTTTCCATCTCTCTCTTTCTCTCTCTTTCTCCCCGTCCGTCTCTCTCTCTCCGATCTCCCTCTCTCTCTTTCCATCTCTCTCTCTCTTCTTGATTTTCTCTCTCCACGATCGCATTCTCTCTCTCTCCCCGGTTTTCTCTCTCTCTCTCTCTCTCTCTCTCTCTCTCTCTCCGTCTGTCTCCCTCTCTCTTTCTCTCCCTCTTTCCGTCTCTCTCTCTCCATCTGTTTGTCTTTCTCTCTTCGTTCGTCTCTCTCTCTGTCCATCTCTCTCTCTCTAAGATCTCTCTCTCTCTCTCTATCCATCTCTCTCTCTCCATCCGTCTCTCTCTTTCTCTGATCTCTCTTGCTCTCTCTTTCTGTCTCTCTCTCTTCCTGATTTTCTCTTTCTCTCTCCGTTCGTCTCTCTTTCTTTTCGTCTCTCTCTCTCTCTCTCTCTCTCTCCGTTTGTCTTTCTCTCTCTCTCTCTCTCTCCAATCTCTCTCTCATTCCGTCTCTCTATCTCTTTCTCCATGATCTCTTTCTCTCTCTCTCCTCGATTTTCTCTCTCTCTCTTCCCCATATCTCTCTAGCTCTCTCTCTATCTCTCTCTCTTCCCTCGATCTCTCTTTCTAGAGAAAAAGGACAGCTAGGATCAGATCAGCTACGGCTCAGAATAAAGAGAGAGCTGCGATCTGGTGTAAGGGAAAGAAAGAAAAAGATCGCCAGAATTCATGGAGGGGAGATAGGATTGCGATCGAGTTTAAATGAGAGATAGACGGTTAAGGAAAGAAAAAAAAAGTGAGAGGAAAAAGAGAATCAGTTAGAGACAATATGAGAGAAAGGAGGGGAGATCAGGATCAAAGAGGAGAGAGAAACGATTGGAGAGGTAGAGAGAATCCGTGAGAGGGGATGTGCGTAGGTTTTTTAGGGAAGAGAGATTCGTG
Organism: Chamaelirium japonicum; assembly: GCA_947650365.1. Lineage (NCBI taxonomy): Eukaryota > Viridiplantae > Streptophyta > Magnoliopsida > Liliales > Melanthiaceae > Chamaelirium > Chamaelirium japonicum. The sequence goes on from OX393549.1 coordinate 86,892,346, forward strand.
TGGGGGGTGCGGACGTGTGTGCATCGGTTTTAGATGGTTGTGATCAATGCATGGGCTTTGGTGTAGCAGAGAGAGGGGGAAAATCGCGATAGGTTCGGGTCGCCAGGTTTTAAGGATGATCTCAAACGGCTGGGATCAGGTTTGAGAGGGGAGGAGGGGTGACTGCGATCAGGCTTGAGAGGGGGATCGGATAACTGCGGGTAGCAGATAGAGATTGAGAAATGGACGGCTTGGACATGAGTTGTGTTCAAGGGACGGCTGTGATAAGGTCGGATAGAGAGGGAGTCGGATTCTCTGACGTGCATACATGGCTGGTTGGGTTTGGACGGTTGGTTTGCGTGCTTGATAAGGAAGGAAGTAAGAGTGAGAGGAGTTCGGGAGAGAGAAGATCGGATAGGATTTAGATAGAGAGAGAGTGGGTTGGACGTGAGAGAAAATAGGGGGTAGCGCACGAGATCTCTCTCTCTCTCCTTCCGTCTCTCTCTTCGTTTCTCTCTCACACTCTCTTCCCCACGATCTCTCTCTCTAGGGGGGTTGGTCATGTGAAGGCGCTCGCTTCGTGCCAATCAGCACGGGCATGCACCAGAGCAGGGCCGTAGGATTTTAAATCTGGTTTTGCTGGGGCTGTCGGTCCACCAGAACGAGACCTTAGGAACTGGGTTTTACCTTCGAAGGCGGCCGCTTAGGTGGAAGCGAATGTCCCAACCGCTGTTGGTGGTGTTGGGGTTGTCGATCCGTCGGGGCGGGGCCACTGTAAGCTGGTGTTGTCACTGAAAGTATTTTGTTGCCGAAGGCGGTCAGGTGAGTTTGCACCGAATATGACGATGTGATTGGTGATACCCGGGGGTGTCTTACCGTCGAAGGTGGCCCGCTGCATTGTCGACAGGTGTACCCGCCGAAGGTGGCTCGCTGCATTACCGATAAGTGTTTTGCCACTGAAGGCGGCCTGTTGCAGTGCTGACAGGCACTGGCATACACTAGTCCCCTAAAATCTCAACCCATTTAAACTATACTAAACCCCTAAAATCCCGGCCCATTGAAATTGCACTAATCCTGATCGTTCATCCCGTGATCGTTGTTCGCATGAACGGCTATAAACCCACCTGCTGAAATTTTAGCCGCGCCAAACCATTGGGTCGATCTCGAGGAATCCGTTCGAACAGAGACAGTTGTGATTGATTGATTATTGGGGGAGGGAGAGTTGGTCGCACCGAAGGCATCTGTTTCGTGCCAATCGGCACGGGCAAGGAAATGGGTGTCCCTATGAATGCCGGTGTTGTTGTCAAAAGTGTTTTGTTGCCGAACGCGTTCAGATGTGTTGCCGCCGAAGGCGGCCCGCTGCAGTGCCCACAGATACGGGCATGCACTAGTATTGGATATAACCGAACGAACTAGCGTACAACTAGTGATACCAGAAATTAATTGTTGCATTTTGCTTTCCTGATGCTTAAACAAACTTCTTCCGGTTCTTTAAAAAAAAAGGTGAATCTGTGGACTAGGACAACGCCTATGGAGGAGTGATCGATCAGAGCTGGCTGACGGAGCATCTTGAAGATTTGCAAATAGCTTCAAGGGAATAAAACAATTTCCCCTTCAAACTATTAGATGACGTTGATTACTGAAATTGTCATCATACTATTGGAAATTATAGATGTCCTCGACCATCATATATTACTGGAAATATATATATAGCTTTCATTGATGCGTCGACCCATGTACGGGAGAATGTATGGTCCAATCGTTAATTGCCACATCAGCCTACTGAAGCCCAGGGCTCCAACACCCGTTCCAGCTAACAATTTTTTTTTTTTAATATCAAAAGAGTTAATAGAGAGAGAGAGAGAGAGAGAGAGAGAGAGAGAGAGAGAGAGAGAGAGAGAGAGAGAGAGAATTACATTAGGTTGTGATTATTCCAGTATAAGTGTATTCAAGAATGGACTTCAAACAACATTAACAACAGTAGCACCAATATACACAAGCATATATAGAAATTTTCGTGCCACATCAGCCTACTGAAGCCCAGGGCTCCAACACTGTTCCAGCTAACAAATTTTTTTTTCAATATCAAAAGAGTTAATAGAGAGAGAGAGAGAGAGAGAGAGAGAGAGAGAGAGAGAGAGAGAGAGAGAGAGAGAATTACATTAGGTTGTGATTATTCCAGTATAAGTGTATTCAAGAATGGACTTCAAACAACATTAACAACAGTAGCACCAATATACACAAACATATATAGAAATTTTCGTCCAATCGTTAATTAATTGCCACATCAGCCTACTGAAGCCCAGGGCTCCAACACCCGTTCCAGCTAACAATTTTTTTTTTCAATATCAAAAGAGTTAATAGAGAGAGAGAGAGAGAGAGAGAGAGAGAGAGAGAGAGAGAGAGAGAGAGAGAGAGAGAGAGAGAGAGAGAGAATTACATTAGGTTGTGATTATTCCAGTATAAGTGTACTCAAGAATGGACTTCAAACAACATTAACAACAGTAGCACCAATATACACAAACATATATAGAAATTTTTCTGAGAGCACGTTGTCTATGAAAATGGATAGAACTCGTACCGAAGCAAGACAACGTTGCCGATGTTGATCTGTCCCCCACGGCGCCCGGCACACCCCTTCGTAAGATGCTCATGTGCGGCGCCTATGTTGTTGGTGCACCCCTCCTTACTGAACGCCGTGTTGCAGTTCCCATACCCCCATATCAAGGGGTTGGCACTGCCGGGGGGGTTAGTAGTGTAGTAATCATAGCCCGCCGCATTCGGTGTCTGAGCCTCCAAATCGTTCAGAACCCACTCGACCATCGCCCCCTCGTCACTGTCATCGTACTCATCAGGGTTGCATAGAATGGTGCATTCCACGTACCGGCATGGATTCCATGTTCCGATCACCTGACCGTACTTGCCGCGCACCGTCCCCCAGCTTTCTAGCACCGCCATGATCATCAGGAGCAACTTCAGATGATGATAGGAACCCATTCTCTCTCTCTCTCTCTCTAGATCTCTCTTCGTTTCATGAGGGAAGGAACTATTTGCAAGGAGGTATATATTACAAACAGAACAATTCTTAAATGCCGACTACTCGTACGTGTGCCAAAAGATCTTACACAGGGTGAGACGGCGCCCAAGAATTGACGGGGATATTTTGGATTTTTGGCAGTCCTTTTCATCTAACCAATATTTTGATTACAGATGTACCTTACGCGAAACGTCATATGCTCATAGGATAGTTTCTTGGTAGGTTAATTTAGATAGTTTTCCTTGAAAGACCCCGATATAGTTTAATTACTACTCTTTAAAAAAAGAAAAAAAGATTGTAATAAAATTATTTTACCTGGTACCTCAGCTTTTAAAATGAAAAACATAGTTTATATAGAGGGGAATGTGTGCGTGGTCCTGACAAACAAATCTTTCAAACTAAAAGAGTTTGAAATGCTATGGATGAAAATACCCTTTATAGTATTTTAAATTTTCTTATGCATGCCACCGAATCAATCGAAATAGTGAACCTCAGAACCACCTCGCCGTTGCCGCCAAACCAAACCTAAACCACTGCTCGCTGTCGCCAAATCGAACCTAAACCTAACCCTAGACCCAAGATCTATGGGCCATGGGATGAATCCTAGACCTAGGATTTCTTAACCTGAAAGCGAATGCTGACGTTTCTCATTCCGGCTGCTCGCCGCCACCGCATCGGCGGCGATGAGCAGTTGTGACTCGTCAGCATTGACGTCGCTGGGGTCGAGTTCGCCGCACCACCGCAGCTCGCGAGAGAGATGGGAGAAGAAGAGAGTAAATTTTGGGTTTCTGAAACAAATTAGGGATTTATCATTAATTGAAATGTTTAGCTGTCCTGCACATGCAAGATTTGTTTGTCGGTGACTCGTCCCCAATTAAACCTTTATATTATTTCTCCAAATTATAAAGGTGCTCCTCGAGAAGCATTCTCAATGACCATTTTGAAAAAGCAGTTTGATATGACCTTAGATGATAATAGACTTTTCTATCCTGGGATATCATACTTAGGACCTATCAATTGCTGCCACCTCAACCCATGTCGGAGGTTCATTTTTCCTGCTTGCCACCTTACCGTGCACTGGCTCTACCGGTTTCGGATGGATCAACGGTTAATTTCTCCATATTGTCTTCACACGCTTTGTCTCGTCTCTTTGACAATGGACGGAGAAATGACCGACATCAATGTTAAAATCTTTAAAGGAAATATCACAACCTTTGTTTGTTGCGATAAGATGGAGCACAAGAGATCCTAACCGTTGTTCTCTCTTTTGTTTTTGAGAATTCCTGACTTTTGTTATCTACGATAAATATTGCTCAGTCGCCTTCTTTTGGCATGTCAGCCACCTTTGTCTCTTCTAGCTAAGATGCTCAACGAGTTGCTGACCTTTTCGAGTTAATTAATGGCCTCCGACGGTGCGGCACACGAAATGCAAATGATGTTGACCACCTTTTTTTTTTTTGAACCGACTAGACGATCAGAGCACAGGGTGCTAGAGCAAGGGCTCAAAGAGATCCACAAATTGAAACGAGGGAAGGCAACATTGTTGTTATTTATTAAGTTCCATAATCCCATGGGATGACATCACTACAAAAGAAAGGTATTTTATCAACGAAAAATATTATTACCATCGGTATAATATATATTTTTACCGACGGTATTTATCATTTCCGTCGGTATAATAACTTCTATTATTTAATGATTTTTTTTATTTTAATTACCGACAGACACGAAGTTTCCGTCAGTACAATAGTTGTACCGACGAGTATTATAATATCCGTCGGTAAAGAGTATATATTACCGACGGATAAAATTATACATATCGGTATTATAAATTGTTATAATTAAGAAATTTTTGATATTATTTACCGACGGGGGGTTATGGCGACGGCGGCCGCGAGGGTGAAACCCATGGGTCAGACTCACGGAGAGAGCCCGCGGCTCCCAGCCCCACGCGATCAGACTCTGGTGAGAGCTTGATGTGTTTAGGGGAAGGACCCGTCCGACCCGATCTATCGGGTCGCCCTTCTGTCGATTCTTCAGGAATAGCCTCCTATCGCTTGGATGACGGTCGCGTCCAATCAAATAGCCCTCATGGTGTCCGGAAAGGGAAGAGATCTCGTGAATCCTCTCTCGGTGAGCCCTGGGATTCAGGGGGAAGAATTCAGACTCGGGGGGTGCCGCCCAAGTCTGCGTTCGAGGTGGGCGTCGACAGTAGCGCCCGCTCTCCGTCGAAGAGTTCGATGCGGCTCTCCATCGGGCTCGGTTGTCCAAGAAGGCGCATCGATCTCCAGTAGGAGTAGTCAGGCGGTTCTCGTGGTGGCCTAGGTGACACTCCTCAGGCGCCGCCCGAGCGAGCGAGCTCGGAAGATTCGGGCTTGGATATCTCCTAGGCTTCGGTTCTTCATTTGGAAGGACCTTGCTTGGAAGGGCCAGGCGCGACCAAATCGGTTGCTCCTTCGGTTCCGGCGATCGGGCCAGATGGGCCAAGCATGGCCTACGGCACTAAGAGCATGGCAGCGCTCATAGAGACAGAAATGGAGGTTCCTGTCGAGGAGGAAGCCTCGACGAGGGGCATCATCCCAGACGCGGGAGATCAGCCCAAGTCCACGAGTAAGCCTTTGAATGGCCTCCCAAATATCCTCCCCAAATGCTAAGTGTTGCATCTCTTGTGCAGCCGGGGGCGGATGGTCTGGAGCTGAGATCGTCGAAGCATCGAGGCGGACCTTTCGGGACTTGTTCGGCGGCAAAAGTAGCCGAGCCAGACGCCCTGTCTTCCAACCTTCTCTAATCATCAGAGAGGACAATGGAGGGGGTTGTCCAATTTAGGTGGACGATCGATCCGTGGACCCTCGGGTGGCACTGGCACTGGCTTGGGGTTGCGTTCTCCCTAAGGACTACAACGGAGATATGTCCGCATCGTGGGCCCCCTTTTTACTGAGTTCGATATCCCACCTTGTTCAGGTATGTATACCTCCCGAACTTCATTACGGAATCGTGTTACTTGTATCCAAACGCTTCCCTCCTCGCAGGGTCTCGTGGACCTCGTTCATGTTAACGAAAGGGTGGGACAAGTGACTCAAGAGCTTCACCATCTCCGCGAGCTCGTCACACAGGCCTCGGGGTTTGACGCATTCCTTCCGGTTGCCCAACTGGTCCACGAGCTTGCCTTTCTCATGGAGGAGGTGGCCTAATAGATGGATAAGGAGAAGAGGCACGTCCACTAAGCCGAAAGCATGGCCATCGAAGAGGTGATGAAGCGGAATGCGGTGGTGGCGCAACTTCGGGGGGAGTTGTTCGGTCTCAGAGGATCTCTTACACAAAGAAACTCCAAGGTTGGGGCTCTCTAGACCAGAGCAGCACAGCTCGAACATGAGTATGCCAATCTTAGAGCTGAACTTGTCCGACTCCAATGCTCGTTGGAAGCGAAGGAGAAGGAGCGGGAAGCTGAGTTTGTCCTTGCCCAGGGACTGCGGTCTGACTTGGATGGTGCGAATGCATCTCGTGAAGATCTCCAGGTTGGTTTAGAAGCAGAGAAGAAGGTCCGAGCAGACGAGGTAGCTGCCCTCCAAGAAGCGCATCGGGTCGATCTAGCAGCAAAGGACAAGGAGCACACTGCCGAGATCATAAAACTCCAACAACGGTATCTCGATATGGTCGAGTCTTTTGACTAAGTGTAACGCCCTGCAGGGCCATTTTCTGTACTTAAGAATTTGAATAGAAAAAATCTACTTTCATCGATCGTGCCAACGAGGTTGTGTCTTTGCTTGCACCCATTGGGATTTGGGTTGCGCTTGGTTTCTAGCTTCATCTTTGCTCATACCCATTGAAGTTAGGGTTGCGCTTGATTTTTGGCCGCGTCTTTGCTCGCACCCATTGAGGTTAAGGTTGCGCTTGATTTTCTTTTTTAGAGTTTGACCAATTCAAGAGGTATGTTGACCGTCGTTGTTGTTTAGACTTGCTGCATAGGAGTCTCTGGAACTTCATCTATCCGCATAGTCCTGAGGCATTCGCGCTAAGGGATACGGTTAATCTGCGCCTTCGAAGCTCTGAGATAACCACTTACCTCGAGAGATTATGATCAACCGTGAATTTAGTGCCTCTTCATAATTGCCCGCTTGGTTATAAGTAGAGGCGTTTACCAGCCTTCTTCTATCATCACGATGAAGTCGCTGAATACCTCTTCCTTCGAGCGGCAGTGACGCCTCTTCCACTAAGTGTCGTGCCATGGGTGGAATCCTGGAGGAATCGGAGAGGATGCCGGTGACAATCTTCGTCAGTGGAGAGCACTTAAGGGATAGTCACGCATGTCCCCTATGACTTTGTTCATCATAGGAGGGCTCGTAAGATCCTCCCACTTCTTGCAGCTCTCTGCCTATTCAGGGTTTGCGGGCCTGGACTGATCTTCAGTCCATGCTTCTCCAAGCTCCAGGCCAGACAGCCTGTGCTGTTCGCGGTGCCGCCATGGCAGTAACTTGGGCGGGTCCCCGGAAGCCGAGGTTGGAGACAAGGTCAACCTCTGGCCCTAGTCTAACAATCCTAGTTGGTAGGAGGGTCATCCGAGGCTGGCATCGAGATCATCCACGAGTGCATCAGGCGGGGCTTCGCAAGCCAATGGTTGGAGACAGTGCCGATGGTGGGCCGACCCTTTGATAAGAACCAATGGCTGGAGGTGACCCTTTGTCGTCTTTCATGGGTGATCTACCGATGGCTGGCTGATCTGCTGACGTCTCCTATTGCTCCTCCCTAGCGCTGGCATCGGAGGGGACAGAGAAAATTCAGAACTTGGAGACGAGACAAGCGCCGAGCGCGCTGGGTTCCTTTTTTCTTCTTTTTGTTCTTTGATGTAACTTTGAAATCTTCTTTCTGTTCTTTGATGTAACCGATTTTGAAAGGAAAAAAAAAGTAATAATTGCCCTTGCTTCTAATATCTTCTTCTGCAATCCGAATAGCATGCAAGATATCATCTGTTGGGTTCATAGGGACTTCTATGCCAGGGACTTCTAGCCCCCAAGAGCATGCCACATCCTTTCGAGGGCGTGGCGTATCCTTAACAATGGGAGACTTTGAAAATTCTGATCCCTAGCCCCCAAGGGCGTGCTTCGTCTTGTCAAGGGCATGGCGTGCCCTTAACAGTAGGAGACTTCGAAAAGTCTAATCCCTAGCCTTAAAAGTTGCGCCCTCATCTCTTTCATCCTCGAGGGGGATGCTAAGGCGTCAGACCCCTTAGCCTTCAGCTCGAACGACCTGCGGGGGATGATAAGGCATCGAACCCACATGTTCTCATTTGTACGGCCTCATGGGGGATGCTAAGGCATCAGGCCTCTTAGCCTTCAGCTCAAACAACCTGCGGGGGATGCAAAGGTATCGGACCATCAGGTTCTCATCTGCACGGCCTCAAGGGAAATGCTAAGGCATCAGGCCCCTTAGCCTTTAGCTCGAATGACCTGCAGGGGATGCAAAGGCATTGGACCCCTAGGTTCCCATTTGTACGGCTTCAGGGGGGATGTTAAGGCATCAGGCCCCTTAGCCTTTAGCTCGAACGACCTGCGGGGGATACTAAGGCATCGAACCCCCAGCTTCATATTTTTACGGCTTCAGGGGGGATGCTAAGGCATCAGGCCCTTTAGCCTTCAGCTCGAACAACCTGCAGCAGATGCAAAGGCATTGGACCCCCAGGTTCTCATCTGCACAGTTTCAAGGGGGATACTAAGGCATCAGGCTCCTTAGCCTTTAGCTTGAATGGCCTGCGAGGGATGCAATGGCATCGGACCCCCAGGTTCTAATCTGCATGGCCATAGGGGGGATGCTAAGGTATCAGGCCCCTTAGCCTTCAGCTCTAATGACATGCGGGGGATACTAAGGCATCAGACCCCCAGGTTCTCTTTTGTACGGCCTCAGGGGGGATGCTAAGGCATCCGGCCCTTTAGCCTTCAGCTCGAACGACCTGCGGGGGATGCTAAGGCATCGGACCCCTAGATTCTTATTTGTACGGCCTCAGGGGGGATGCTAAGGCATCATGTATTTAGCCTTCAGCTCAAACGACCTGCGAGGGATGCTAAGGCACCAGCATCGGACCCCCAGGTTCTTATTTGTATGGACTCAGGGGGGATGCTAAGGCATCAGGCCCCTTAGCCTTTAGCTCGAATGACCTATGGGGGATGCTAAGGCATTGGACCCCCAGGTTCTCATATGTACAACTTTGGCGGGGATGCTAAGGTATCAGGTCCTTCAGCTCGAACGACCTGCGAGGGATGCAAAGGCATCGGATCCCCAGGTTCTCATCTTTATCGGATTCCCTTCGACTTCGTCAGCTTTGACTTTGGTATTGCCTCAATGACCCTGCTTCTTTATGTGTCGTCACTCCCGTCCTTCGAGGGAGCGTTTTGTCCCAACACGACGGCTCGGTTCTTGAGCTCTGTTGTCTCTTTCGATCAACCAACTATTAATAGACTCTAGGCGAGGGTTGTTACTCACCATTGTGCGATGGACAAGCCTCTTGAGATCTTCCGTCTTCTCTGGATGTGGCCGGCCGCTGTCCACTCCAACTTTGTTAAAGGAGAGCACTTAGCCGAGTCGAGCCCGGCCCTCCGCTCCTGGCCGATTTCATGGGACCTCCTTCTTGGGCCCTGGAGAGTGAGGTGTCCTTGGAGGCTGGTGCCACCGGAGAAAAAGAGAGGCTTCAGCTTTGATCTTTTCCCTTTTCGTTCCTTTCTGCCGAACCAGCTGGGACTTCATCGGGGGTGGAGGAGCTGATGCAGCTCGTATTCTCTTCACTGGTATCCTTTGGCGCAGAGGTGGAGGCGCATGGCTAATGAATCTCCATCCTGATTTGTGGCCTCCTCCTTCCGTTGCAGCGAAAGAGAAGGTGGAGGAACAAGGTTTGCGAGAAGGGCAGTGTAACAACCCAAAATAAAATAATAGTTTAAAAGGTCATTATAAGAAATTTTTATACAAAATTTAAAATAAAAAACGGACTGCGCCATTGCGTCCGCCTCGTCGAAACGATTAAAAACCATATATAAACTTATTCGTTTTGAACTCATTTAAAGCATTAAAAATTTAAAAGAAAAAGATTATATATATATGTGTAAACATAAATAGCCAATAAAAGGATTCGAACCCAAGACCTTTTATTAAATTCTTAAAACCATTTCTTCTAACCAAAAATCCCTTAAGATTTTTCTGTTAAAATATAGTAAAAATAATTGTTATTCTATAACTAGGAATACCAAGCGTCATCTGACCGTTTGATCACAATCGAACGGCCAGAATACGAAACGACACATGGAATACCAATCGTCATCTGTGACCGTTCGTTTCCAAATCGGACGGCCAGAATACGAAATAGCAGATTTGCAATAAAGCCCCCGGGACTCTTCGTATTCTCGGGGGGCCTATATAAACCCCCCCTCCCACAAACATCTGCACAACAGTCCTCGCGACCAAGCGGGCCCCACCAACCACCGCCGACCACACTCAGCCGCCGCCGCCTGCCGGCCACCGCCGGTCGCCGCCGCCGGCCGCACCCACCGCCGCCGACCAACCGCCGCCGGTCACCACCCATCGCAGCCGGCAACCGCCGTCGGCCGCCATCCATCGCCGCCGGCCGCCGCCGCTGGCCGCCGCCCGCCGCCGCCGGCCGCCGCCCGCCACCCATCGCCGCCGGCCGCCACTGGACACCACCCCGGGTTGTTGGGTCGGGTATGTAATTTAAACCCGTTAACCTGTTCGGATTTTTAAATCTATTTATAAATTGCTGATGCAAAAAAGCTATACTTGATTTAGAACCCACAACCTCTTCTAAACCTATTCTAAAGCTCTTTAGGCTAACCAATAGATCCAGTTACATCTTATGTTTATAAATCACCTATAATTAAATATATATATTATCTATGTAAACTATATTGACCTTATCTTACCCATACGGACTCGGAATTGAGTTCCGTCAGTGGCGTTAGATTCGTAATAACAAAATACACCTACTTAGATTATAAAATACCACAACCAACAATTAAAAAGTAAAATTACCATTTTACCCCTAAGGTAAAATGATCATAACCTTTTCTTTTAAACTCGGAATCGAATTCTGTCTGCGGCTACGATTTCAGAATAAAAACCCCCACAATATAGGTATAAATTCAAAAATATTTTAATAATGACCAAAATACCCCTATAAGATAAAATGCATTAAATATATTGGTTTAAAACCTAATAAATCCACCTCGGGAATTGAGTCCGTCTGATCCTTGTAAAACTAACAAAAGATAAAAATATATTTCAGGTCGTGAGCTTGCGAAGGCATCTTTATCAAGAAAAAGATTCTACGATGGTTCAGGTAGGGGATTTAAACTCAGTTTATTCATGCTAATCATATGCTATAGAATGTCGGTAATTTGATATGGGATGGTAAATTTTGAAATACGTAATCACTTTTCTGGGTGTGGGGGTAGCCCTGGCTGAGGCCAAAAAGTTTCCTGGGTGTGGGGCTAGCCCTGGTTGAGGCCAAAAAGTTTCCTGGGTGTGGGGCTAGCCCTGGCAGAGGCCAAAAAGTTTCCTGGGTGTGGGGCTAGCCCTGGCTGCGGCCTAAAAGTTTCCTAGGTGTGGGGCTAGCCTTGTTGCGGACTAAAAGTTTCCCGGGTAAGGACTGGAGATTCCTACCCTAGCCGGATGAGCCAAAAAGGGAATCGGGTGATTAATGTTTTAATTATTTACTTTTCGTAGTCATGTTTACTGCTTTCAATACATATTATTTAGCATGAACAAAACTGAGTCATTGGTGAGTCAGTGGATAGAACTCACCCCCCTACAGATGATGTGCACCCTACAGAGACAAACCCTACAGTACCAGGAGAAGATGAGGAGCGATCAGGATGCGACCCAGAAGGAATTGAAGACCCACTCTACACTCCTTTCTATGACGACGACGGAGCTGGATTATGATGTGAAAATATAGAAAGTCTTAGTTTTAGGCTTTCGATTTCAATAAATTGTATGAAACAGTGATGTTTTAATGGGTTGGCTCAGTAAGTTCCATATTTGATGGAATTTAGTTATATCAAGTTTTTATTCCTAACACCCCAGTATTATACGGGTTGAATTAATCCGTAAAATATCGGGGCGTTACAGGCAGCACAGGCTGCAAGCTCCTGGCTCTTCTGCTCCAATCGCCTTCGCACCATGCTGGATCGTCGGGCTGGCGGGGAGCAGCCGTTGGAAAGCAATCCTCTGTCACTCTCTGATTCTGCCTCCTCTTTGTCAAATAGGCCGAGCAGTGTGAAGGAGATCTTGTGGGTGCAAAAATTGTACCGGACCAGATCAGAGCAGCATGGGCCCGCACAACGGCCCAAATGGGTAAGCCCGCCTGGGCTCACATGGGCCCACTCTACGAGGCTCGCAGATCAAGCCCTACCCCTTATTGGGCCCGAACAACGGCCCAATAAGGGCCCAGCAAGGAGGCCCAGAACCAGTGCCACGTCATCAGCGCCACATCATCACTGCCATATCGGGCACGTGCCTACTCTATAAAAGGACCCCCAAGGCATCCAGGAAGGGGGTGGGTCATTCGATCAGAGGAAGAGAGGATTCAAAGCCAGAGCATACTTCTCTCCTTCGAGTTTTCTTTTCTTGTTGCTCCGTGCAACCCCCAATGTAAAAAGCTTATCTCGGCCTGTCGAGAGAACGCTTCCAACCTTTATATTCAAATTATAGTGAAGATCAGGTGGCACCTCTCGCCCGGAGACGTAGGTCGTAAGGCCGAACTCCGTCATCAATCCTTGTGTCATCGCTCTTTACTCTCTCTATCTATTCTCACATCTCTCTAACTCTACAAACAATCCAACTCAATCAAGGCTGTGGGGGCGGGATTCTCGATCAAGGCGGCTCGGAAATTTCCCCCCACAATCTTTGGCGCCGTCTGTGGGATATCGTTAGAGGTCTTACCCACACCTCTACTGACTCCTATTCAACTTGCGGTGACGAGCCACAAGTCCTCATCCAAATCAACATCAACGTCTTCATCACGCCGACATCAACACGCTCGATGGTGAAGGCCAGCACCAACCCACCAAAGGCGGGTGCTAAACGAACAAACGATATGCTGATCGAAGAAGAACAAGAAGTCTCGGTTGCAACCAGCCGAAGAAATGTTCGGGAGCGGTTGGGGCCGCAAGGCAGCCATCCAGAAGGGCACAACGATCGGCGAGACCCATCATCCCCGAGGCGTCGATCTGGCAAAGAACACGCTATTCAAGGGAGCAAGACTCAGGCTACATACGAGATCTCGGCTGCTGATTTCCGGCTGTTGAACCTTCTCAAGAGGAACGCAGCCCTCAAGTAAGAGAGGGATTCCCTAAAGAAGGTAGCGGAAAAAGCGGGGGTTGTGGCCCACAACTCTCCAACTGCTGATGAAGACCAACCAAAGATCTTCGATTCCACCCATTCAAGTCGGAAGCTCGAAGGCAATTCGGCTACGCCCTCTCGAGGCAAAAGTCCGATAAAAAGGCCCCTGGCAACCCAGGTCAACCAAAGACCTTCGATTCCGCCCATTCAAGTCGGAAGCTCGAAGGCAATTCGGCTACGCCCTCTCGAGGCTAAAGTCCGATAAAAAGGCTCCTGGCAACCCAGGTCAACCAAAGACCTTCGATTCCGCCCATTCAAGTCGGAAGCTCGAAGGCAATTCGGCTACGCCCTTTCAAGGCGAAAGTCCGATAAAGATGCTCCTGGCAACCCAGGTCAACCAAAGACCTTCGATTCCGCCCATTCAAGTCGGAAGCTCGAAGGCAATTCGGCTACGCCCTCTCGAGGCTAAAGTCCGATAAAAAGGCCCCTGGCAACCCAGGTCAACCAAATACCTTCGATTCCGCCCATTCAAGTCGGAAGCTCGAAGGCAATTCGGCTACGCCCTTTCAAGGCGAAAGTCCGATAAAGATGCTCCTGGCAACCCAGGTCAACCAAAGACCTTCGATTCCGCCCATTCAAGTCGGAAGCTCGAAGGCAATTCGGCTACGCCCTTTCAAGGCGAAAGTCAGATAAAAATGCTCCTGGCAATCCAGGTCAAGCTAAACTATCAACTATATTTATCCGAGGTGACCAATGCCTCGGCACTCTACAAGCCCAAGGCCCAGCCCTTGGCACTCGAAGACAAAGTCCGAGGCGACCAGCGCCTCGGCACTCTATAAGCCCAAGGCCCTGCCCTTGGCACTCGAAGACAAAGTCCGAGGCGACCAACGCCTCGGCACTCTACAAGCCCAAGGCCCAACCCTTGGCACTCGAAGACAAAGTCCGAGGCGACCAGCGCCTTGGCACTCTATAAGCCCAAGGCCCTGCCCTTGGCACTCGAAGACAAAGTCCGAGGCGATCAATGCCTCGGCACTCTACAAGCCCAAGGCCCAACCCTTGGCACTCGAAGACAAAGTCCGAGGCGACCAGCGCCTTGGCACTCTATAAGCCCAAGGCCCTGCCCTTGGCACTCGAAGACAAAGTCCGAGGCGATCAATGCCTCGGCACTCTACAAGCCCAAGGCCCTGCCCTTGGCACTCGAAGACAAAGTCCGAGGCGACCAATGCCTTGGCACTCTACAAGCCCAAGGCCCAGCCCTTGGCACTCGAAGACAAAGTCCGAGGCTGTCAATGCCTCGGCACTCTACAAGCCCAAGGCCCAGCCCTTGGCACTCAAAGACAAAGTCCGAGGCGACCAACGCCTCGGCACTCTACAAGCCCAAGGCCCAGCCCTTGGCACTTGAAGACAAAGTCTGAGGCGACCAACGCCTCGGCACTCTACAAGCCCAAGGCCCAGCCCTTGGCACTTGAAGACAAAGTCCGAGGCGGTCAATGCCTCGGCACTCTACAAGCCCAAGGCCCAGCCCTTGGCACTCGAAGACAAAGTCCGAGGCGACCAACGCCTCGGCACTCTACAAGCCCAAGGCCCAGCCCTTGGCACTTGAAGACAAAGTCCGAGGCGACCAACGCCTCGGCACTCTACAAGCCCAAGGCCCAGCCCTTGGCACTTGAAGACAAAGTCCGAGGCGACCAGCGCCTCGGCACTCTACAAGCCCAAGGCCCAGCCCTTGGCACTTGAAGACAAAGTCCGAGGCGACCAACGCCTCGGCACTCTACAAGCCCAAGGCCCAGCCCTTGGCACTTGAAGACAAAGTCCGAGGCGACCAGTGCCTCGGCACTCTACAAGCCCAAGGCCCAGCCCTTGGTACTTGAAGACAAAGTCCGAGGCGACCAGCGCCTCGGCACTCTACAAGCCCAAGGCCCAGCCCTTGGCACTTGAAGACAAAGTTCGAGGCGACCAACGCCTTAACACTCTACAAGCCCAAGGCCCAGCCCTTGGCATTTGAAGACAAAGTTCGAGACGTCGTCGCCGACGTATTGGCATTCGATCAAAAGTTCAGGCTTAGTCTTGTTACTCAGGTCCAGGCATCAGATTGTCACTGGCCATCACCTTTTTTCGACGACTAACGGTTCCAAATCGGTCAGAGGGTGGTTGGTCTGACTCTGTCAGTGTGTGTCTCCACACTGGTGCAGTCGACGGTGGGTAACACGGGATAAAATGGTGCTTCCTTGATCCTGGCCAAGTCAACACCCTCACGTGACCGTAGTACCTGGTGAATACAGTAACCAGGTGCGGTAATACATTGGGTGAAGACCGGCTGGCCATCATGCGATGTCATCCTAGATTATCTCTAAGATACCCCCTCGAATATAGCATTATCCCTCGCCGACATCCCCGCGCACCAGCGTTTTACCGAAAAAGTGTCGGTTTCAAATGGGGCTGAAATTCGAAGAATACACTATTTTCAATACCGACACTTTTTGGCCTCTTCTAGCAGCCCCAATAATGGGGTGTGTCGGCATCAACAAGCAGCCCCCCCTCGGTTTCGCACAAAAACCGAGTGGGGAGGGGGTGACGGCACACCATCAGCTACAACCACCCCTCGGTTTCATCAGAAAACCAAGAGGGGGTATGTGTCGACATCAACAAGCAGCCCCCCCTCGGTTTTGCAGAAAAACCGAGTGGGGAAGGGATGGCGGCACACCATCAGCAACACACCCCTCGGTTTCGTCAGAAAACCGAGAGGGGGTGTGTGTCGGCATCAACAAGCAGCTCACCACTCGGTTTCGTCAGAAAACCGAGAGGGGGTGTGTGTTGGCATCAACAAGCAGCCCCCCCTCAGTTTTGTAGAAAAACCAAGTGGAGAGGGGGTGACGACACACCATCAGTACACTACTCGGTTTCATCAGAAAACCGAGAGGGTGTGTGTGTTGGCATCAACAAGCAGCCCCCCCTCGGTTTCGTACAAAAACCGAGTGGGGAGGGGGTGACGGCACACCATCAGCTACAACCACCCCTCGGTTTCATCAGAAAACCAAGAGGGGGTGTGTGTCGGCATCAACAAGCAGCTCACCACTCGGTTTCGTCAGAAAACCGAGAGGGGGTGTGTGTTGGCATCAACAAGCAGCCCCCCCTCGGTTTTGCAGAAAAACCAAGTGGAGAGGGGGTGACGACACACCATCAGTACACTACTCGGTTTCGTCAGAAAACCGAGAGGGTGTGTGTGTTGGCATCAACAAGCAGCCCCCCCTCGGTTTCGCACAAAAACCGAGTGGGGAGGGGGTGACGGCACACCATCAGCTACAACCACCCCTCGGTTTCGTCAGAAAATCGAGAGGGGGTGTGTGTCGCCATCAACAAGCAGCCCCCCCTCGGTTTCGCAGAAAAACCAAGTGGGGAAGGTGCGACGGCATACCATCAGTATAGTAGCCCACCCCTCGGTTTCGATAGAAAACCGAGAGGGGGGGTGCTCGGCACCATCCAAACTCATTAGTCAATCCAATTCAAGTGGCATTCGCACACAAGGATCAGCCAAAGACGAAGAGTTATCTTCCATTGGGTTGGTTGAATAGTATCTCAACCTAACCTATTGAGTTGGCCGTACAAACTTCACAAGCAAAATTCCTCCTTCTTATCTGGGGGTGGACTCGTGGTAACCGCCGCGTCATCACTAGGGCCCGACTGCAGTCCCTAGTGAATACAGTAACTAGGTGCAGTTGGGTATCGAACAGAGACGGATGAGTTACCGCGTATCGATGCCTCTTCAAGACGCGCGTAGGACACTCGGCCAACGCGTTCTTTAGAGTCATCTCCTTATGAAGGTGATTACCGGAAAAGTTACTCGTCAAGGTATATGATGTTTCACGTCCACTTTGACCGGTTTTTCGGCACCGACACAACGGCACCTTATACGCGTTGATCTGACGCACGTATGAAAAGTTATGGCTGTCGAGAGGTTTTGAGGTCTTTTTCCCCAAAGAAGACATTGGAATAGCAACATGTCAACGAGCCTGATACCTCACGACCGCGCAGACTGCTTTTTTGGTGCCAGCATGATGGAACCTTATGTGCATCGATCTGACACTCGCACGAGAGGACATGGTGGCCGAAAGAGTTTGAAGCCTTCCCCTGGGACGGTCGGACATACAACCAGAGATCAACTCGTCACTAGCTACCTCACAATCCCGCTCACCACAACAAAGAAGGACAACCACTCACGCGGATCAGTAGAGGAAGGTTCTGCCCCCACTCCCACTCGCGCACGATCGGATCACTTCACATTCACGCATGGATCAACAACGGCCTCATACTTTCACATGGATTAAAAACAGAAGGACTGAAAGAAGAAAAGAAATAAAAGAAAGGGCTGAAAGAAGAAAGTCAGAAACAAAGAAGGAAAGAAGTAGAGTCAGTGAGAGACTCTCCCACGGCCACCGGCGCCCGCTGCGACCCGGCCTCCTGCGCACCACCGCCGGCCTCCGCACCCGATCCCGAGCCCGGCCGCCGTCAGCGCGACGCATCCCGGCCCGCGGCCGCCTGACGTCAAGTCCGACGGCCCGGCCCGCGCCCCGCCTGTCAGCCCCGTGCCTCCCGCTCAAGCCTGCGCACCACCGCCGGCCTCCGCACCTGATCCCGAGCCCGGCCGCCGCCAGCGCGCCGCATCCCGGCCCGCGGCCGCCTGACGTCAAGTCCGACGGCCCGGCCCGCGCCCCGCCTGTCAGCCCCGCGCCTCCCGCTCAAGCATGCACCCGACCTCCACCGCTGCTGCGCCCGCGCGACCCAACCTCGACCTCGCGTCGACACCGCCGCCCGCCGTGCCACATGCGTCGCCCATGCCCACCACCTGGGCCTCGCATGCGCCCGGCCTCTGTGCCGTCGTCGCCGCTGTTGCTATGCCTACGCGAACACAAAAAAAAAAAAAAAAACAACAGAAAAGGAAAGAGAGAGAAGGACGCAGCTCTCTCACGTGAAAACAGAGAAAAGTAAAGAGAGAGAGAGAAAGGAAAGGGCTCAGCGGGCTGCTCTCAAACGCCCTCACGTGAATGCAATTCTTTATGAGGAGATTGCGGCGCGGGCTCAGCGGGCTGCTCTCTCACGCTCTCACGTGAATGGAATACAAAAATAAGGAAAGAGCGAAGTGAAGAAAGGAAAGAGAGAAAGAAAGAAAAGGAAAAAAGAAAAAAGCTCTTCTTTCACCAAAAGGCTCTCGGTATGCTCTCGGTACCCTCTCGGTACCCACTCGGTATGCTCTCGGTACCCACTCGGTATGCACTCGGTACCCTCTCGGTATCCACTCGGTCGGAAAAAGCACTGTCTTTTCGGAAACACCCCCTTGGAAAACCGAGACTTTTTGGCTTGCACCAAAAGGGTCTCGGTAACCACTCGGTATGCTCTCGGTACCCACTCGGTATGCACTCGGTACCCTCTCGGTATCCACTCGGTCGGAAAACGCACTGTTTTTTCGGAAACACCCCCTCGCAAAACCGAGACTTTTTGGCTCGCGCCAAAAAGGGTCTCGGCATCGGCGGAAGAAGGCCCTGCTAATACGAACCGCGGCACCGACAACCCTCACCAACCGCGCCAGGATCCTAAAGCGTTTGCACCATAGAATCCCAGCCGACCCAGGGGGTCCTGACCCGACTGGGAGGGGGTAACTGTGGGTGCAAAAATTGTACCGGACCAGATCAGAGCAGCATGGGCCCGCACAACGGCCCAAATGGGTAAGCCCGCCTGGGCTCACATGGGCCCACTCTACGAGGCTCGCAGATCAAGCCCTACCCCTTATTGGGCCCGAACAACGGCCCAATAAGGGCCCAGCAAGGAGGCCCAGAACCAGTGCCACGTCATCAGCGCCACATCATCACTGCCATATCGGGCACGTGCCTACTCTATAAAAGGACCCCCAAGGCATCCAGGAAGGGGGTGGGTCATTCGATCAGAGGAAGAGAGGATTCAAAGCCAGAGCATACTTCTCTCCTTCGAGTTTTCTTTTCTTGTTGCTCCGTGCAACCCCCAATGTAAAAAGCTTATCTCGGCCTGTCGAGAGAACGCTTCCAACCTTTATATTCAAATTATAGTGAAGATCAGGTGGCACCTCTCGCCCGGAGACGTAGGTCGTAAGGCCGAACTCCGTCATCAATCCTTGTGTCATCGCTCTTTACTCTCTCTATCTATTCTCACATCTCTCTAACTCTACAAACAATCCAACTCAATCAAGGCTGTGGGGGCGGGATTCTCGATCAAGGCGGCTCGGAAATTTCCCCCCACAGATCTCTTCTATGGTTCCTTGCCGTTGGGGCGAGAGAAGCCTCCTGACTTCTCTTCAGTCGGTGTTGTCAGGTGGTGTGAGAAGAGTTCCTCGTTTCTTCCTCATCGGTAGAGACATTCTCCTCGAAGATCTTCGGGTGTGGAAGCGGTGAGTACTTTGACGACCATCAAGCTCAGCATGCCAGGGCGCCGGAAGATTTACAACACCTACTATAAAACAGGCCCTGAGCCCCTTCGAATGTAATCTTCATGGGAACAAAGTACCTCCACTATGTACCATATTTTTGAATAAAATCTTTCTCCCCGGAGCTCGTCTTGTACAGTCTTCCTTGCTTGTTCGGGTTTATTCTTCATTGCATCACTGCTAAGTCGAAACTCCAGGCTTTCGTTCCTTTGAAAGGCAGTCGGGCCGTTGATGAGTTGCTATTCAGAATCTAACCACTTCATCCGCTGGCTCACTAGGGCTTCAGCCTCCTCCACCTCCCTCAGGTCATAGCACTGGTGAGAAGCTTCTTCTCGGACTCACCACGCCTCGATTGCTCTGACGGCTGTCAGGCTAAGGCCTGGGCTTCATCATTCATCAGGTCTATCACCTACGGGGAGCTGTAGTTCAGACCCATCACGCATCGACCGTAGGTACCGAGCTAAGGCTCGGGTTTATCATCTTCATCAGGTCTATCATCGAAGGGAAACTACAGTTTAGACCCCTCATGCCTCGACCATTGGTACCGAGTTAAGGCTCGGGTTTATCATCATCATCAGGTCTATCACCGAAGGGGAATCATAGTTCAGACCCCTCATGCCTTGACCATTGGTACCGAGCTAAGGCTCGGGTTTGCTATCGTCCTCAGGTCTATCACCGAAGGGGAACCGCAGTTCAGACCCCTCATGCCTTGACCATTGGTACCGAACTAAGGCTCGGGTTTGTCATCATCAACAGGTCTATCACTGAAGGGGAATCGCAATTCACACCCCTTATGCCTCGACCTTTCCAACTTCTTTATCGACCTATCATCGGTAAGGAGCTGCAACTCAGACTCGCCATGCCTCGGCCGTTTCGTCTATCACCAGTGAGGAGCCACAACTCAGCGCTCACTATGACTTAACTAATTCGTCAGGTACCAAGCTAAGGCTTTGGGCTTTTCATCAGGTCTATCACTGGCGAGAAATCGCAGTTCAGTCTCTCCATGCCTCGACCGTTTTTATCGGTTACCGAGTTGTATAATTCTGGGCTTACACAAGTTTTCTGCTAAAAAGGGTAACTCGACCTATAGCATCAGAAGATGAGAACCGATTGCTGACGAACCAACCGAACCACAATTCCTACGCACTACAGGATTTTCGGATAACGACCTGACCTCCAACTCTAAGAAGAGGGTCATGGTGTCCCTCTCATCGCAGAGAGACTGACCCCCTTACGGAGAGTGGAGGATTTACCTTGCGGTGGGTGATGACCCAACCTAAATCCCAATAGAAGTCAATGACCCAAGGTTTTTCTTTCACAAGATAGTAATAAGGAGAAGCTTCTTCTTAACAATAGCATTTTTTCAAATTATTTATGTTCCATGGATGAAGAAGATAGTGACATTCCATGGTTTTCAAGTAGTAAGCTCCTCCGGGCATAGTTTGATCGACGATATAGGGGCCCTCCCATCTTGCTTCGAGTTTTCCATGCGCTAGATTCTTCATGTGGGGGGTCATCTGTCGCCAAACGAGGTTACCTTTCTGAAAGACTCTAACTTTTGTCTTCTTATTGTAGGCCCGCTTCAACTGCTGGACATAGTTGGCCAAGTTAGCAGCAGCTCTATCTCACCTCTCATCCAGTAAGCCTAGGCTGCTCGCCATCCATTAATCTTTCATCCTCGAACTGATGGCTCTAGATCGAGTCGTCGGGTAGATCTCCTCCGTCAGAATTGCTGCTTCTGCTTTGAAGGCAAGGGAGAAGGGTGACTCTTGAGTGGGTCACCGAGGTGTCATCCTGTAGGCCCAGAGCACGCCATTCAAGGCTTTATCCTAGAGCCCCTTTCTTCCGTCGATCATCTTCTTTAGGTTTACGATGATAGGCTTGTTCGTCGCCTCTGCTTGACCGTTTGCTTGCGGGTAGTACGCCGAATTGAACTGGGGCCTGTTGTCCACGATCAGGATTTTGGGCACCCCGAACCTGGTGATGATGTTGTTCCACAGGAAGCGCTCTACGTCCACGTCTTTGACTATTGCCAGAGGGACAGCCTCCACCCACTTCGTGAAGTAGTTAGTTGCGAGTAGTAGGAACCTCTTCTTATTGGGAGTGGCTGGTAGAGGCCCGACTATATCCAGCCCCCATTGCTGGAAGAGCCAACGAATATAGTGGCTCAGGAGCTCTCCAGCGGGCTCGTGGATGAGTGGCGTATGCTTCTAGCACTGCTAACATTTTCGATTGAAGCTGACGGTGTCGGCCTCAAGAGTAGGCCAGTAGTAACCCACTCAATTGACTTTGTGCACCAGTGATCTTCCTCCTTAGTGATTGCTATATTCTCCATCTTATATCATCGACAAGATCCTGTGGGCCTCTTTCGATCCCACGCACCTCAGGAGGGGTCCCTTGCTCGATCTCCAGTAAAGCACCCCTACCATGATTTGGAACTTCTGTGATCTCCGCTTCACCTTCTGTGCCTTGAGATGGTCTGCCTGAAGCTGTCTCGTGGTGAGGTAAGCTCAGATTGGGCTGGTCCAATCAAGGGGTGACACCTGGTGAGGCCTCAAGTCTGGCACCCGCAGGTGCAGCATAGATTAACATCACGTTGAGCTCGGTGAACGGGCTCTACTTGACCTCCACCGTGAGGTGATACGGCTCCATCCCGTCGAGAGCTGATGCAGTGTTTGCCAAGGTGTTGGCTACTTTGTTCTCTGATCGGGGTGGGTAGGCAATGGTTGCTCTCGAGAATCCACCGAGTTTCTTCTTCTCCAGAGATAGGTAGGCCACCATGCGAGGCTCGTGGGTGCCGTAGACACCGTTGATCTGGTTCACCATGACCTAGGAGTCACTGAACAGCGTCAGCTCGCTAACTCTCAAGTCCTCAGCTGCATCGATTCCAGTAATCAAATCATCGTACTCAGCTTTGTTGTTCATCGCTGGGAAGTCTAGGCGTGTCGATTTATGAATTGCGACATTCTCTGAGGAGAGTATCACGACCCCGATCCCCACACCTAGGCTATTAGCTGAGCCATCGATGAAAATCCTCCACTCGCCCGATGAGGCCCATTCGCTGGGTCCCAGGTCGGGCTCTTTCGCTCGCCAAGGGTCTTCTTCGTACGTCATCTCTTGAGTGTCCTCCTCTATAGGGAAGCCGCTCAGGAAATCAGCCAAAACTTGGCCCTTAATGGCCACTCGAGGCTCATACCGAATGCAGTATTAGACCAGCTCGGTTGCACATCTTCCCAGACTTTCAGCTCGGCCGGCTTTCTTCAGATCTTGTTTCAGTGGATACTCCATTATTACCCAGAAGGGGTGAGGGACAAAATATGAACAAAGCTTCCGTGTTGCGTGGACCGAGGCGCTGGCCAATTTTTTTATCCTCGTATAACAAGTTTTCGAATCATTCATCGTCCGGCTTATAAAATAGACGGGCTTCTTGATCTGGGTGTCGACCCGGACTATCACTGCTGCTACAACTTTAAGTAGTCCTAATTAAGGGACTAAAAAGCGCAATTTAACCCCAAGTATAGAGTGTGTAGCGAAGTAGTAATCTCGGTGAGTCCGAGGTCGATTCCACAGGGACTGAAGGACTAATGGGAACTAGTGCAATGGACGTGCGTGAACGTGAGTGCAAATCAGGGTTTTCCACTGAGAGTGGAGCACGAATGATGAAACTACGTTACTAAATTAAATAAAATTAACTAGTGCAATTAATTAAAGGAGGTTACGATGGAGATGAGGCTAAGGCATCCGGGTTCAACCTAGTAGTATATTATGCATTCTTTTGATCAATGAGTATGTATGAAGATAGCATGAAGATTAAGTTCGGACGCATGCTATAGAGGTCTTTAAGCATTGCACATGCCCGGAGTCGATGTGCAATCAAAAGGACTTGTACACATGTATCGATTTCTAAAGATATGCATTCGTCATATTTAACTAAATAGACTGAAAATCATGCGAAGAGGGACTCATTATGCTTGTGTTAACATACCATAGGGATTCATAAGTATTCCGTATGCCCGGAGTCGATACGGAATCAGATAAATTTGCAAGTACGTTAACATACATCATCAGGCAGTATCAGTCACATAGGATTCAATCATAAGAAATTATAGTTTATCATTGATCAAACGAAAAACATAGTATACTACTAGGCGTCCCCCATAGCCTTAGCTAGGGGTTTAGCCGCGCATGTTCATAGAATTTAACAGAGAAACACAAGTGCAAGCAAACTCCATAAATGACGATACGAAGGTTGACGAGCGTGGATAACGGCTTCCGGCGATGATGATGAAGTGCGACGATGATGGTGACGGCGTGACTTCGAGATAGGCTTCCACGGCGATGACGATGAAGTGCGGTGTGACTTCGGTGAGGATGAAGCGTGGCTCGGAGACGATGGTTCGGGTGCGTTGATGACGATGCCGGGTGGAGGACGATGAAGGTTCCGGCTGCGATGGTGGATGAAGTTCGGACGTAGATGGTGGTAGAAGATGGTGATGAAGGTCCCAGCTTTGATGATCTTAGGAGGTTCGGGTCGGGTGGAACGTCCGGGGGTTGATGGTTCGCGATGGTGGAGGAAGATGAAGGTTCGGGTTATGATCCGGGTGGTGGTCCGTGATGATGAACGTTCGGTTCCCCTATATAGAGAAGAGGCCAGGGGTTCGATTTTAGAGAGAGAGATCCCGGTAGTATAAGAAAGAGTCCCCCTGGGATCATGCAAACCGAACGGCTGTGATGGCTTCCAAGCGGCTACGGATCAGGCAAGAGAGAGAGAGATGTTCGATTTGTAGGAGGAGAGAGAGAAGATCGGCTCGGGTTTGCATCGGACGGCTGTGATGGTGGGAGTTGGGTTAGAGAGAGGATCCCGGAGAGAGCGGGCCTTCTGATGGGTTCCGGTTTTAAAGCCAGCATGCCATCGGACGGCTGTGATTGGCTTTGGATGGGCGCATGGGTTCTCAACCGTGTATGGACGGTTGTGCACGGGAGCTGGGTGTAGTGGTGCACGGGTTTAGGTGTGGCTGTTGCATGCATGGGATGGCCGGGTCGGATGGCCGTGATCGTTGGAGAGGAAAGAGCTGGCCGCTGGGTCAAGTGCAATGGTAGGTGGAGTGCTGGGTTGGATGCCATCGGGTTCGGGGATCGGACGGTTGTGATATGGGAATGAAACGTGGGAGATCTGGGCCACTGGGTGTATCGGTAAACATGCATACACTATTGTTGCATGCATGGAAAGATGGCAATCGGACGGTTGCGATTCAGTGGAAAGGAGAGGTGGGTGCAATGCGTTAGGTTGTAAGGAACGCTAGAGATGGCTGTGATGCGATCCAACGGATGCATGAGTAGGGACGGTTGTGATGAAGTCGGGTGCATGCATGGAATGGCTGTGCTTCGGCTGCATGGACGGTGGTGCTGGCCGGGTAGGTGCACGGGACGGCTGGGATTTAAAAGATAGAATTAGGTTTGATGCTAGGGATAGGTGGGGTCAGTCTGTTTCCGGTTGCGGGTGGCGATTAGGGCTTTCTCCGTGCCACATCTGCAAGTCACCATCATTCCTCATTAAGCTCCGTAGAATGTCCGGGGGTCTTCTCTTGTTCACATCATGCAATTCGTCCGCCCGATGAAGTCAATTCTCCGCCAAATCATGTACTTGGCCTTTGCTCCATTGTTCCTCAGAAACTGCTTCAAACATCTTGTGCATCCTCTTATTGAATTGTCGTGAGCCTATCCATCGCTTTATCATGATGCCTTCTATCTGACTGCGTCGAGTACCGGGTCAGTTCCCTGAAAAGTACACATGAAATGACGCGTGTAAGGTTACGGTGCAACTATCGATAAAAATATTAATTTGGATTATCGGGCTCTGTATTTTTCATGCATGTATCATATGAGTGCAATCCAATATACCGTTATGTCCGTATTAAAGTCTACTATCCAGTGGTGCAAAGACAATGATGCACTTTACGAGTATATGAAAAGTTTTACGTAAGAAAGTGACGATAATGCAGTAAGAAATAAGCGATAAAATGCATTATTTGGAGACTTAACACACCCCCCAACCAGCTTTTTGCTAGTCCTCAAGCAAAATAAGCGAGAATTCAATGCAAAGATTTTCGATAATAATGCATGATTTCTATCCCCAAATTTTTTATTTTTATTTTTTTATTTTTTTATTAAATGATAAAACAACATAAAGCAATTTTTTTTTTAACGGAAAGTTTTGATGAATAATTTAAAGTACTCAAGACTAGAGATTCTACGGCACAAAGTTTGTAGATTAATATTAGCTAACTTCTAGTTTACTGAGTCATCGATTGAGGTCCGGTTATTAACCCTCCGGTAGGAAATATCAAACTGACTGTACTCGAGTGCTCGGTGATATCTGGACTTAACACGACTAGAGCTTTGGTTTTCAAGAGTGCGTCAATACTAATAAGCACCAAGAACAGTCGAACGACCTTAAACACTGATTCAAAACCCCGCTGTCTGTCCAGGTTTACGAGAGGTGTAGATGTTCACTTTAATACCACCAGGGCTTTATGTGTGATATTCCATGCTTACTCGTGTTTTTACAGCGACGGCTTTCACACTATCTCTTTTCTTTTTTTTTTTCTTTTTTTTTTTCTCTTTTTTTTTTTTTCCAGGTCTTCTTTTTTAAGGATCTAATTATGTATCCCTTCCTAATTTACACCATGGTAGCTGCACTCTGTGCCCATGACACGCTGCCAACGCTCTCATAAGTCAGGTAGCCATCCCCATGTTGCTTCTACATTAGATTCACTATGTGTATATAGGATCATTCTCATAACCCTATACACCATGCTTCACTAATATAGTTGCATGTAAGTTAGGACTTTTACATAACTCAACCCTAGACCTTGTAATAGGTAGCCCTTTTCGCTGTACCTGGTCTAATCCACTAGTTGCCATTTTTTTTTTTTTCACCCTATCTCTCCATAGAGCAAACTAAGTGAACAAGACAGTCGTGGTTCATCAGGCCTCTAAGTATTATCAGATCAACAACAACCTATTGAACCTAGACTCCAAAAGTGCAAGCCAGAAGTGTAGTGAAGTTTTCAAAGTACAATTACCCTGATACTCCATAAGAAGGAATTAATAAAAGGAATTCAACGTCAACACCTTTCGACTAGAACTTAAGCCTTTTATAATCTATGTCACTAAGTGCCATATAGTCCTAGCAAGAGTACATAAAAATTATACTTCAAAACTTCCAGAGTAGATAATAATTTTTTTTTTTTTATAATCGACACAAAATTAAAAACAGACAAATTTTATAATAATACGAAAGAAGATATGTTTTATTTTTTTTGAATACACATAATAAATCGATATTTGAAAAAGAATAAAATATGCACAAAATTAGAATTCGTCAGGATTCTCACCCCCCAACCTAAATATGACATTGTCCTCAATGTTTTTAAAAAAATGATGCACATAATGATATTTCATGGTGGTTCAAATATAAAAACATGAAGGATATATCATTTTGCAAGAAAAAAACATGGAGAAGGGTTAGAGATTACCTGAAAAGATGATTGTACATATTTTCACTGCTTTTCCAAGAACATTACTAGAAAGAAAATAGAATAAAGGAAAAACAAAACTAATATACAAAAAAAAAAAAAGATCTCTAGCAGATATAGAGATTAATCCTGATAAACAGGATCTTCCAGAGTAGTGGACTCATCCTCTGGAGCAAAGTTTTCCAAAAATGGTTTTAAGCGTTGTCCATTAACTTTAAAGATATTGCCATTATTTGGATCTTCAATTTCTATAGCTCCATAAGGATAAACTGTTTTCACAATAAAGGGACCAGTCCATCGAGATTTCAGTTTACCAGGAAATAAATGCAACCTTGAATTATATAAGAGAACTTTCTGAGATGGTTCAAAAGTTTTTCGTAAAATATTTTTATCATGAAAGATTTTCATTTTCTCTTTATAAATTCGGTTATTCTCATACGCCTCATTCCTTATTTCTTCTAATTCATCTATTTGGAGTTTTCGTAGTGAGCTAGCTTTGTCAAGATCAAAGTTAAATTTTTTAATGGCCCAATAAGCTTTATGTTCCAGTTCTACGGGTAAGTGGCAAGGTTTTCCATAGACGAGTCTAAAAGGAGACATGCCAATCGGGGATTTATAGGCAGTACGGTATGCCCAAAGTGCATCGGTCAGTCGTAAAGACCAATCCTTACGATCTGGGTTAACCGTCTTTTCTAAAATATTCTTGATTGCCCGATTAGATACCTCGACTTGCCCACTCGTTTGTGGATGATATGGGGTGGCAATTTTATGGGTGATTCTGTACTTTCGCATTAAGGCCTCAAAAGGTCTATTACAAAAATGTGAACCCCCATCACTTATTATAGCTCGAGGTGTTCCAAATCTAGATAGGACATTTTCCTTCAAGAATTTTAGGACGGTTCTATGATCATTAGTTCTACAAGGAATTGCCTCAATCCATTTGGAAACATAATCTACAGCCACTAAAATATAAAGATTGCCAAAAGAAGGAGGGAATGGGCCCATGAAATCGATGCCCCAACAATCAAAAACTTCTATGATCAAAATTGGGTTTAGGGGCATCATATTTTTGCGGGTTATCCCTCCCAACTTTTGACATCGCTCACAGGATTTACAAAAGTCATGGGTGTCTTTGAAGAGAGAAGGCCAGTAAAAACCACACTGCAAAATTTTGGCAGCAGTTTTCTTTCCAGAGAAGTGACCACCACATGCTTCTGAATGGCAGAAGGAGATGATACTATGAAATTCATTATCAGGCACACATCTTCTAATTATTTGATCTGGGCAGTATTTAAATAAGTATGGATCATCCCAGAAATAATTTCTAACGAGTGCTAGGAATTTTCTTTTATCCTGCTGGGTCCAAAAACTAAGAATTTCACCCGTAACCAGAAAGTTTGCAATATCAGAAAACCATGGTGAAGTCACAAGTGCAAATAATTGTTCATCAGGGAATGTATCTTGGATTGGTGAAGTATCCATGGAATCGGAGATAATGAGACGGGATAAGTGATCGGCCACTACGTTCTCTACTCCTTTTTTATCTCGAATTTCTAAAGAGAACTCTTGGAGTAGGAGAATCCATCGAAGCAATCGTGGCTTAGTATCCTTTTTTGAAAGAAGGTACTTGAGAGCTGCATGATCAGTGAAAATTACAATCTTGGATCCTATCAAGTAAGATCTAAATTTGTCTAGTGCAAAAATTATGGCCAAGAGCTCCTTCTCCGTAGTAGAATAATTAACTTGAGCACTATTCAGAGTCCTACTAGCATAGTGGATAACATATGGCTTCTTGTCCTTTCTTTGTCCTAAAACTGCCCCGACAACATAGTCACTAGCATCGCACATGATTTCAAAAGGAAGATTCCAATCAGGTGGTTGCATAATAGGAGCGGAAGTTAACAAGCCTTTCAACTTGTCAAATGCTTGCTGACAATCATCTGACCACTCAAAGATATTTTCCTTCTGTAGGAGGTTGCATAAAGGTCTAGATATGATACTAAAGTCCTTAATGAACCTTCTATAAAATCCCGCGTGACCTAGGAAAGAACGTATATCTCTAACTGTCTTTGGGGTAGACAAATTTGCAATTAAATCGATTTTAGCCTTATCAACTTCGATTCCTTTGGATGAAATAATATGTCCAAGAACAATTCCTTTAGTGACCATAAAGTGGCACTTCTCCCAGTTCAAAATTAAACTTTTCTCCCGACAACGAATAAGGACTAACTCCAAATGATGTAAACAGTCATCAAATGAGGAACCAAACACAGAGAAATCATCCATAAAGACCTCCAAAAATTTTTCAACCATATCAGAGAAAATACTAAGCATGCATCTTTGGAAGGTTGCAGGAGCATTGCAGAGTCCGAATGGCATTCGCTTGTAAGCAAAAGTACCAAAAGGACACGTGAAAGTCATTTCTCCTGAGGGATCGATTTCTATTTGATTATAGCCAGAATAGCCATCTAGGAAGCAGTAGAATTGATGCCCTGCTAATCTTTCCAGAATTTGATCCACAAAGGGTAAAGGGAAATGGTCTTTCCTAGTGACAGAATTTAGTTTTCTATAATCAATACAGACTCTCCAACCCGTGGTAACTCTAGTTGGAACTAATTCATTTTCTGAATTCTTGATTACAGTAACCCTAGACTTCTTAGGGACAACTTGGGTTGGACTGACCCATCTACTATCAGAAATAGGGTATATGATACCCACATCGAGCAATTTTAAGACTTCCGCCCGAACCACATCCTTCATGTTAGGGTTCAGCCTTCTTTGCGGCTCACGAGATGTTTTTGCATTATCTTCTAAGTGGATCCTATGGGTGCAAATTGAGGGGCTAATTCCTTTAATATCAGCGATGGTCCAACCTATTGCACTCCTATGCTCTTTTAACACATCTAAAAGTTTGCATTCTTGATCCTGATCGAGTTCAGATGAGATGATCACAGGGAATGTATCTTCTTTACCCAGATAAGCATATTTGAGTTCAGAAGGTAGGGGCTTCAACTCAAGTTTGGGTGCTTGGACACTAGATGGAAGAGGAGTATTATTGCTTGGGGGCAACTCTTCGAAACGTGCATTCCATTTGTCTGTATCCAGCAATGCAGTTGAATCTAATAAGGCATTGACTTCTTCAAATATCTCATTCTCATCTATTCCAGCGAAGTGAGCTAGACAGGCCTCTAAAGGATCAGAAGAAAGGGAAGGGACGAATGTATCCTCCGTGATTGTGTCAATCAAATTTATCTCCTGAACTTCACCATCTTCATTTTCATCTCCTGGTTGTTTGCAAATATTAAAGATATTAAAATCTATGGTCATATTCCCAAAAGAGAGCTTCATCATCCCATTCCGACAATTGATCAAAGCATTGGAAGTTGCCAAGAATGGGCGGCCAAGAATGACTGGAATTGCAGTTGTACTATTCGTGACAGGTTGAGTGTCCAAAACGATAAAATCTACTGGAAAGTAGACTTTATCAACTTGGACAAGAACATCTTCAACGATCCCTCTCGGTATTCGAACAGATCGATCAGCAAGTTGAAGAGTGACCTTGGTGGGTTTTAGTTCTCCAATGCCCAACTGCTCGTATACCGAATAGGGCAGTAAATTAACACTAGCCCCTAAGTCAAGTAAAGCTTGCTCGATCCGGGAGTTTCCTATGATGCAAGATATTGTAGGACAACCAGGATCTTTGTACTTGGGTGGGGTGTTGTGCTTTAAGATGGCACTAACTTGTTCTGTCAGAAAAGCCTTCTTTTGGACATAAAGATTTCGCTTTATAGTGCAAAGGTCTTTGAGAAATTTCGCATAGGATGGAATTTGCTTAATTGCATCTAGCAAGGGGATATTGATCTTCACTTGTTTGAAGATGTCTAAAATTTCTTGGTTAGTTGCCCCCTTTTTAGTTGCAAGCAATCTGTGAGGGAATGGGGCAACTGGTTTATATTTAGGCAATGACTCTTCTTCAGGTTCCACATTGCTAGTTTCTTCTTCACCCTTGTCATTAGGAGTTTCCACAGGTCTGTCAACCTTTGTTGGAATTTCTTTGTCAATGACTTTGCCACTTCTAAGGGTGGTGATAGATTTAGCATGTTCAGCTCGGGAGTTGGAAGCATTTGATGTAGGCTTTGACATACTAGAGGATCCTACTTCATGTTGGCTTTTAGGATTAGGAAACGGTTGGGCTGGAAAAGTTCCTTTTTCCCTAACATTAAGTTGTGATTCAATTCTATCGACCGATGTTTTAAGCTCTTGCAAGGTTTGTTTTGTATTTTGATTAATCTGGAATTGACCTTCCATGAATTGCTGCAATGTCTCTTCAAGGGTTTTCTTATGTGGTGGCACATAAGGAGTTTGAGAAGAATTCCCTTGAGATTCATTAGCAGAGGGTCCATGTCTCCAGCTAAAGTTTGGATGGTTCCTCCAATTAGGATTATAGGTGTTGGAGTACGGAGAACTAAATGGCCTTTGATAAGTATTGACTGAGTTTGATTGTTCGACCATTAATTCTTGAAAAGCAGGTATGGATGGACATTCTTGAGCTGTGTGAGAAGGGCTCTCACATAATGCACATACCGTGCTTGCCATTGGGTTAGAAGAGCTAGGTCTTTTGACAAGCTCAATTGCCTCTACTTTCCTAGTAAGATGTGCCATTTTAGTATTCAAATCGGCTTCGTCTCTTAGTTGATAAATCCCTCCCTTAGTAGGAGTGGATTTTTCTGTTTTCTCTGATAATTCCCATTGTTGGGCATTTTTGGCTAGGGACTCACAGAAGTCCCATGCCTCATCAAGGTTCTTGGCCATAAACTCCCCATTGCACATGGTTTCAACTAATTGACGCATATGGGGTGTTAGACCATCATAGAAAAAACTAACCGTCCTCCACATCTCAAAACCATGGTGAGGACATTTAAGGAGCAGATCCTTATATCTCTCCCAACACTGGTAGAACGATTCACCCTCCTTTTGGGAGTAGCTCATGATGTGCCTACGTAGTGCATTGGTTTTGTGAGTGGGAAAAAATTTCTTTAAGAACTCTCGGCTCATCTCGGCCCAAGTTGCTATAGATTGTGATCTTAACGCATGGAGCCAAGATTTGGCCTTTTCTTTCAGCGAAAAGGGAAAGAGGCGTAATCTAATTGCATCTTCAGAGACGTTTCGAAATACCAAGGTGGCACATATATCATCAAATTCTTTTAGGTGAAGATATGGATCTTCAGATTCAAGACCATGGAATCGAGGGAGCAATTGGATTACACCAGGTTTTAGTTCAAATTGATATGCATCAGTTGCAGGTAACACGATGCACGATGGTGTACTAGATCTAGCCGGTATCAAGTAATCTCGAAGAGATCGGATTACTGGATTATTTTGAACTTCATTATTTCCATGATTACTTCCTACATCATTTTCGTTATCAGCCATATTTTCAGGATGGTTTTTAGACAGATTTGGTTCAGATTCAGTTCTACTTAATCTTTGTGTATGATCCCGATACCACAAGGGCATACACAAGATGCGGAGGCAAAAGGTAAGTCAAAGGTTTGCAAGCAAATGTATGCACCACCTAGAGTCTTCTATACGAACGCTCTCGTTTGAAGGGGATAACAGACTAGACACACATACGCCTACACCGAGACGTATGTGCCGAGCTTTCCCACGAGAGCGTAAGTTGATGCGAGATAGCAAATTCAGAGAATTTAAAGAACGAGTGTACCAGGGATAAGCAGATCTTTATTCAGGCAAGCGCGCAGTACTCCTTCGCAATCAACAGTCGACTCCTCTTCCAATATTCAGATTTTTTTTTTTTATTTTTTTACCTGAAAAGAAAGAAAAGAAGTGCTTAGTATATTGAATGTAAAGAGAAAGCAAAGACTAAAAAGAAAAACGTGGATGCGAAGTTCCTATTCGTCCGTTGCAATCCCCGGCAACAGCGCCAAAAACTTGCTACAACTTTAAGTAGTCCTAATTAAGGGACTAAAAAGCGCAATTTAACCCCAAGTATAGGGTGTGTAGCGAAGTAGTAATCTCGGTGAGTCCGAGGTCGATTCCACAGGGACTGAAGGACTAATGGGAACTAGTGCAATGGACGTGCGTGAACGTGAGTGCAAATCAGGGTTTTCCACTGAGAGTGGAGCACGAATGATGAAACTACGTTACTAAATTAAATAAAATTAACTAATGCAATTAATTAAAGGAGGTTACGATGGAGATGAGGCTAAGGCATCCGGGTTCAACCTAGTAGTATATTATGCATTCTTTTGATCAATGAGTATGTATGAAGATAGCATGAAGATTAAGTTCGGACGCATGCTACAGAGGTCTTTAAGCAGTGCACATGCCCGGAGTCGATGTGCAATCAAAAGGACTTGTACACATGTATCGATTTCTAAAGATATGCATTCGTCATATTTAACTAAATAGACTGAAAATCATGCGAAGAGGGACTCATTATGCTTGTGTTAACATACCACAGGGATTCATAAGTATTCCGTATGCCCGAAGTCGATACGGAATCAGATAAATTTGCAAGTACGTTAACATACATCATCAGGCAGTATCAGTCACATAGGATTCAATCATAAGAAATTATAGCTTATCATTGATCAAACGAAAAACATAGTATACTACTAGGCGTCCCCCATAGCCTTAGCTAGGGGTTTAGCCGCGCATGTTCATAGAATTTAACAGAGAAACACAAGTGCAAGCAAACTCCATAAATGACGATACGAAGGTTGACGAGCGTGGATAACGGCTTCCGGCGATGATGACGAAGTGCGACGATGATGGTGACGGCGTGACTTCGAGATAGGCTTCCACGGCGATGACGATGAAGTGCGGTGTGACTTCGGCGAGGATGAAGCGTGGCTCGGAGACGATGGTTCGGGTGCGTTGATGACGATGCCGGGTGGAGGACGATGAAGGTTCCGGCTGCGATGGTGGATGAAGTTCGGACGTAGATGGTGGTAGAAGATGGTGATGAAGGTCCCGGCTTTGATGATCTTAGGAGGTTCGGGTCGGGTGGAACGTCCGGGGGTTGATGGTTCGCGATGGTGGAGGAAGATGAAGGTTCGGGTTATGATCCGGGTGGTGGTCCGTGATGATGAACGTTCGGTTCCCCTATATAGAGAAGAGGCCAGGGGTCCGATTTTAGAGAGAGAGATCCCGGTAGTATAAGAAAGAGTCCCCCTGGGATCATGCAAACCGAACGGCTGTGATGGCTTCCAAGCGGCTACGGATCAGGCAAGAGAGAGAGAGATGTTCGGTTTGTAGGAGGAGAGAGAGAAGATCGGCTCGCAGGGGGTCTCGGATGCTAGGCTCCCGATCGGGTCGGGACTGTTGCGTGCATGGCTCGGTGAGAGAGGAACGGCTGGGATTCGATTCAGAGGGAGAGAGAGAGAAAGTCGGATGGCTGTGATGTCGGGACCGCTGGATCGGTTTAGAGAGAGAGGTTCGGTGGGGAGTGGTTAAGGAAAGAGAGAGAGATGGAAAGAGAATCCGAGAGAGAGGATCCCGGAGAGAGAGAATCAAGGACGAGAGAGAGAGAGGGTTTCGGTTAGAGAGATAAAAGGAAAGAGAGAGCGAAACGGGAGAGAAGAGAGACTGGGCGTTCGGTTTGCATGGCTCGGGCGGTTTAGGCAAGAGAAAACAGGGAGGAGGGAGAGAGACGTGCGGACTAGATGGGTTCCGGTGCATATGCATGCATGGCTGCATGCATCGGACGGCTGTGATGGTGGGAGTTGGGTTAGAGAGAGGATCCCGGAGAGAGCGGGCCTTCTGATGGGTTCCGGTTTTAAAGCCAGCATGCCATCGGACGGCTGTGATTGGCTTTGGATGGGCGCATGGGTTCTCAGCCGTGCATGGACGGTTGTGCACGGGAGCTGGGTGCAGTGGTGCACGGGTTTAGGTGTGGCTGTTGCATGCATGGGATGGCCGGGTCGGATGGCCGTGATCGTTGGAGAGGAAAGAGCTGGCCGCTGGGTCAAGTGCAATGGTACGTAGGTGGAGTGCTGGGTTGGATGCCATCGGGTTCGGGGATCGGACGGTTGTGATATAGGAATGAAACGTGGGAGATCTGGGCCACTGGGTGTATCGGTAAACATGCATACACTGTTGTTGCATGCATGGAAAGATGGCAATCGGACGGTTGCGATTCAGTGGAAAGGAGAGGTGGGTGCAATGCGTTAGGTTGTAAGGAACGCTAGAGATGGCTGTGATGCGATCCAACGGATGCATGAGTAGGGACGGTTGTGATGAAGTCGGGTGCATGCATGGAATGGATGTGCTTCGGCTGCATGGACGGTGGTGCTGGCCGGGTAGGTGCACGGGACGGCTGGGATTTAAAAGATAGAATTAGGTTTGATGCTAGGGATAGGTGGGGTCAGTCTGTTTCCGGTTGCGGGTGGCGATTAGGGCTTTCTCCGTGCCACATCTGCAAGTCACCATCATTCCTCATTAAGCTCCGTAGAATGTCCGGGGGTCTTCTCTTGTTCACATCATGCAATTCGTCCGCCCGATGAAGTCAATTCTCTGCCAAATCATGTACTTGGCCTTTGCTCCATTGTTCCTCAGAAACTGCTTCAAACATCTTGTGCATCCTCTTATTGAATTGTCGTGAGCCTATCCATCGCTCTATCATGATGCCTTCTATCTGACTGCGTCGAGTACCGGGTCAGTTCCCTGAAAAGTACACATGAAATGACGCGTGTAAGGTTACGGTGCAACTATCGATAAAAATATTAATTTGGATTATCGGGCTCTGTATTTTTCATGCATGTATCATATGAGTGCAATCCAATATACCGTTATGTCCGTATTAAAGTCTACTATCCAGTGGTGCAAAGACCATGATGCACTTTACGAGTATATGAAAAGTTTTACGTAAGAAAGTGATGATAATGCAGTAAGAAATAAGCGATAAAATGCATTATTTGGAGACTTAACAACTGCGCTGATAGCTACCGTGGTCGCCGCCAGCTGGTACAATCCGAGCTCCTCTCTTGGGCTTGGTTGTGATAAAACTGGAGGCTTACTCGGAATTGACTTTATCTTGTGGAATGTTGCTTCCTTCTCGTCGTCCCAGCTGTAACTTGACCCTTTACGTTGGGTGTCGAACAATGGTTTACAGACATCCGAGAGCTTGGAGATGAAGCGCTGCAGCGCCACAACCTGCCCGTTGAACGACTGGATCTCCGTTATCGTTCGTGGGGGAGGCATAGCGAGCAGAGCTTTGATCTGATCTAGGTTTGCTTCGATCCCCCTATGTGTCACTAGGAATCCTAGAAACTTCCCCGAGGAGACCCTGAATGAGCACTTCACTGGGTTTACCTTCAGGTTGAATAATCGGAGGATCGCAAACACTTTTGTGAGATCTTCAATATGTCCTGGCCTGCTTTGGCTCTTCTCTACCATGTTGTCAACATATACCTCTACTGTTCGACCGATCTGGGCTGTGAACATCTTGGTTACCAATCGTTGGTATGTCGCACCAGCATTCTTCAGTCCGAATGGCATCACCTTATAGCAGAAGGTTCCTTGATCGGTGATGATCGTCGTTTTCTCCTAGTCATCGGGGTTCATGGGTACTTGGTTGTACCCTAAGTACCCATCCATGAACGACAGCATCTATGCCCCCACCGTGGAATCAACTAACGCGTCAATCCAGGGCAATGGGAAGGAATCTTTGGGGTAGGCCTCGTTCAGATTTGTGAAGTTGATGCAGACCCGCACCTTTCCATTCTTCTTTGGTACAGCAACGATGTTGGCGAGACAGTCCGGGTATTCGACCTCCCGAATAAAATCGAACTAGAGCATTCTGTCAATCTCCTCGTTCACAGCCTCCCTCTTGCGGTCAGTGATATGTCGCTTCTTCTGTATAACAGGGATTACGTCTGCTCGGACATTCAGCCAATGGCATGTGACCTCCGGGTCGAATCCCGTCATGTCAGTCTGGCTCCAGGCGAATACATCACGATTCAACTAGAGGAACTACAGTAGTGGTGCCTTCTCGTCATGGGATAGACCACTCCCCACATAAGTTCGTTGCGGAGGGTTCCCTATTCCCAGATCGACTTCGTCACAGTTTGATCGAGGGTGATCCTGCCCATTCATCCATGCGCTCTTGCGCAAGGGCAAAGTCATCATGTGGTTGCTCCCCCCTCCGGTAGTCTGGCTCTGTGGAAGACCCGCCAGCATGTACAGCCTCAATCTGCGCGTGGGCCACTGCGTGTTGGTCTCACCTGATGCGGAGTACCTTCCCTCTAGCATAGAACTTCATGCATTAATGCTTGGTGGACGTGATGGCATCCACATCATGTAGCCATGGTCGTCCCATGACCACATTGTAGAGTAACTCCGCGTCGACCACGATGAACCAGACATGGCATGCCGCAGGTCAAGCGACCACCGTCAGGGTGATCTCTCCAGCTACCTTTGCGGTTTTCCCAACGAAGCCATATAGCACGGTGCTTGAAGACTCCAGCTGCTCGCGAGTGAAGCCGAGCTGGTGAAAAGCTCGGAGATATATCACCTCTACGGAGCTTCCCGTGTCCACGAGACATCGGTGGACAATCCATCCTCCAATCATCAGCTGGATTACCAGGGGATCATTGTGAGGGAGGCTCGCCCCCTGGAGGTCGTTCTTATTGAAGGTTAGGCCCTCCAGGTCGTCCAGCACTCCATCCTCCAAGGGTACATGGACGATGCTGTTCACCATCTATTTTCGGAGGACCTCTTTTGCTCTCTTCTGCATGGAATTCACAGAGGGGGCTGGCCCCGGCCTGCATCCGTAAATCATGTTCAACTGTGGAGCAGCTTGCGGATCCAACCGCTCAGGCGATGGTGGTTGTGTGGCTCCTCCAATGTGGGGGGGGGGAGAAGGAGGTAGGTGTTCTTCAGCAGCTCGTTCGGTAGGGTCAGGCTACGCTACAAACTCCTTGAGGTACCCCCTCTCAATGAGGTCCTTAAGCTCAAGCATCAGGGCCCAACAGCGGCGCGTGTCGTGGCCCTGACCTTGGTGATACTCACATCTCCTGTTATGTTCCCGTCCCCCAGCTATCCCTTGATGTGCTGGTGTCGGCTAGCGTACATACCTCTCGTTCCGAATTCGTCGCAGGATCTCATCCTGAGGGTGTGTGAGGACGGTAAACTTTATGTTCCTCCTGTCCGTCGGTCTCGAGGAATCTGAAAACTTATGCTTGGTGCCTTGGCTACTTGACTCGTCGTGGTCAGTCACCGTCTTGATCTCATACGTTGCGGTGCAGTGGACTTCGTCGCTTGGGCATCTTCCTCCGTACGGATGTAGCGCTTCGCCCGGCTGTACAACTCGCCCGTGCTCAGGGTGGGCTTTTTAACTAGAGAGTTCCGAAAGGTATGACCAGGTCTCAGCCCGCTTCGAAACGCCATAGCCATCGTCGCGCCTTGGCCAGTTAGATTGTCGATGGCCAGGACCTCTATTTTAAAGCGGAGGGTGAAGTCCTTCAGGGACTCGTGCGGTGTCATTCGAAGGTTGAACAGGGAGTCAATCCCCTTGGGCTGCTTTCGGTTACACCTATACTGGTCCAGGAACTGGTGGGCCAGGTCAGTGTAGTTGTCAATCCTACTGACAAGCAGCTGAGAGTATCATTCCAGCACGGGTCCTTTGAAACTCTGCTGGAACATCCGGTATAACTCATCCATCGAGTCATATGGATTCATCTGGTTCTTGTACTCCAGCAGGTGAGCACATGGGTCACCGGACCCATTGAATTTCTCGAATCATGGGGCTTACCAATCCTGGGGGAAATGGGTTGCCTGCACCCTCGCAGTGAGGGGGCTCTCCACTGCCCCCTTCATGGCATTTTGCACCATTGTGTCAACCCGGTATCCAAGACGCTAGACTACCAAGTTGACCAAACCCTCTTGCTACAGACATGTGTGCTCCTCTGGTAGGGGTGTTGGTATCGGGCGCCAAGGAGCGCGGAAAGGGATCACTAGGCGATGGGCCGGCCCTGCCTCACCATTCCCCTAGCGTCGAGGATGCCGATGACCCCCGTTGGAGGATAAGGATTCTCCGGATGGTGCTACACTGGCATGACCTTTCAAGGCCAGCACAAATCGCTGCTCCGTTACTGCGGTCTTAGAGCCGAGACGGTCCCAAACGTTGGGATGTGACTCGCTGCGCTCTGGCTCAGCCGCCTGGGGAACAGCAATTTGCCCCGCCAAGCCCCGAAGAATTTTTTCGATCGCTTTGTTATCATGGATGCTCAGAGGGCGCCCATGGGGTTCCTTTCTAGCACGTAGTTACACCGGGACGTCCTCTCCTGGGACCAGCTCCTTGCTATCG
Source organism: Chamaelirium japonicum (assembly GCA_947650365.1). Taxonomy (NCBI): domain Eukaryota; kingdom Viridiplantae; phylum Streptophyta; class Magnoliopsida; order Liliales; family Melanthiaceae; genus Chamaelirium; species Chamaelirium japonicum. The sequence goes on from OX393549.1 coordinate 86,932,020, forward strand.
CCCTGGATCGCTCTCGAGCTTCTTCGAGGTGATTCCGGAGATCTGTCCGTCTGTTGGCATGGTTCTCTGCCACCAAGCCTTCCATCCTCTGGAACAGCTTCTCTTGGTTGGCCAAGAGAGTTTCTAGCAGTTGCTATGAGGGAAGAACATTAGGAGGATTTTGATCCTCCGGATTCAGGTAAGCTCCTCAGTCGGCGTGGGAGGAGGACGCTGGAACAATCTACTTATCTTTGCCCTGACGAGTCATCACTATCGTCTCGACTAGTTTGGAAAAGAAGTCGAAGAGTAATCCCATAAACAGCAGCAAAAAATATGGTGAGGGGGAAAACCCGCCGGCTACACCCGATTGTCAGATGGAGCTGGACGCCCTCCACCACTTTCCCGTGGTACCTACAAAAAGATCGAGGCTCACCTCCGAGCCAAGGCCCCTCCGATGCTCAAATCAGGGAAGGGAGAGATGTATAGTGTGGTAGTGGGTCCGAAAGCGAATTACCTCTCTTGGGTTTAAATTCCTTTGAGTTGCTTCTTGTTTCTCGAGAGTTCGAATTGCTTACCTGCCCATGAAGGGGCGGGGTTTCTTTTATAGATTTCTTCACATCTATGCGCAATCACTGCGGTTTGTCCTCCAATGATCTCGGGTCTGTTACGATAGATCCCCTCCGATCGGACGCTATTCAAATCATCCTTCTATGCTCTTGTGGATCATGGGTGTTAATTATACCTCATCGTGGATAACCCATGACCCAACGAGCGAGATTTCCTTAGGATTGCCCAGCGGCATGTATCCCGGCCGTCACGGTGTCTTCTGGTATTTTCTCGCTTGATGGCAGTTCTTCGGTGCTGATCAAGTCAGCCCAACCGTGTGGTCGGGTAGCCGAGCCAACACCACGACCTATCCTGCTACTCCTCTGACTTGGCTCCCGTCGAGGAGCTTGAGTTCCTATGATTTCCTCCACGGGCTAAACCTTCTGCTAACATAGCAACTCGCGGGCCGAGTCTGGTAGATTTGGGCCCAGTTCATACCACCGGGTCCCACGGATTTCTGCGCTAGACCAGACCGGTGGTCCAGCGGTGCACGTGTCATCATCTGGTGGGCGTGGCAGAAATTCCCTTCTATAGTAAGTCAAATTTGTCTTTATATTAATTATAGATATCAATTATTTGTTTAACAAATATATGTTGTTAATTACAGGATGTGCGGCGTTAGGGGATGAGAACATCAGCGTTGGTACCGGGCGACGTGAGGGGCTGAGTAGGCACGCAGCTTCCCCTCTCTTTTTGATTGTATAAAAATAATTTTGTAATATTATGAAAAAAATATTATTGTAGTGTATTATAATTATCGATCTGTGATTGTCTAGTACTATATATTGTGGTAAATAATATGGTACTGTGGTAATTTTGTGTATTGTCTGTAATATTGTGATAATTTTGTGTATTGTGGTAAATATCTGCAATATTGAGATAATTTTATGTATTGTGGTAAATGACAGGAATTAAATAACCAAATTTTAGCAATTTTTTTTTTAAAATTAAAGTTTTATTATCGACGAACGTATTATTTTCATCCGAAAAAATTATTTTATTCAATAGTTTTCAAATAATATTAACCGTCGGCATTAAATATCCGTTGGTAATATATTTATCTTTACCAACAGTAATAATTATTACTATCGAGAAAAATAAATATATTACTGACGGTATACAGTAATGTCATCGGTATAACTAATTTTATTTAATATTTTAAATAATTATAACCAATGGTAATAATTTTTTCCATTGGTAATATATTTATATTTACCAACGAACCATGATATACCGTCTATAATAAACTATATTAATTTTTGTTAAATAATTATATTTTGTCGACTGTTACTTAAGATCCGTCGGTATTAATATTTATTACCGACGGAAATAATAAGTCATCGCTGTTTTCTTTCCCGACACCAGCTTTCCCAATGGCCACCGACGAAAATTGAGTTCGTTGCGATAACTTATTACCGACAAAAATATATGTTTGCAGACAGTATATTTCTGTTGGTAAAAATAGTTTTTTTTGTAGTGCATCAAATTGAGGATTCACACGTTCAAACAAGAGACAACGACCTTGACCAAAAATTCACTCCACAATGTCCATACCGATAGTTGAACAAGGAAACTCTCCATCATGGAAAATAGGTAGTAACACCAGGAATAGAGTTTGTTGGTATGTTCACCACCTCTTTATTTTTTTTTTTGGTACATCATATGGCTTTGGATCATTCCTTTATGATCCGGAGATCCTCATACACGAGTGCCGAAATGCCCGAGGGAAATTGAGACTCCAAGAACCCCTTGATCGTCGAAACTCGGCCTTCCTGTGCCAGCCAGTGTGCTGCACTATTCGCAGTGCGCGACACCCACTGGATGTTAGCCTCCTTTAACTTAGCCCAGCTCCGCGAACACGACACAAGGAGAGGGCACAGGCCACTAGTACCCCCTTTCCCCAAAATAAGTGCATCCCGTGCTTGAGTAGAATCAGTCAAAATCCTCACCTTCTTGTAGTCTCGCCTTACAATTTCCTCCATCGCTCCTTTTATTGCCCATAATTTAGCCATTAAAGTTGATTCAGCCCTACACCGAAATGCCGCCACCGAACACACCTTGCCAGTGTTACTAGTCAACACTTAGGCCCCACTAGCAATAGAATCGGCCGATTGGAAAGATCCATCTGTCCATATTAGATATTGTGTGTCTAGCAACTCATCAGGACCCTTCAAATTTTTCACAAAAGACTGCACATAATTGTTTATGATTGAAACCCCCTGTTACACAATACCATTGCAAGACAATGACAGCTTACCGAAAACTTTGTCACATCTAGCCTCCCAGAGTTGCCACATAATTCCTACAATCAGCTCACAGTGATCCAGATTTGGAAGACGAATCCCGCTCACTCTTCTAGGTGCAAGTAGATCTAGTTGATAGAAATCCAGTCTAGTGCTTCGCTTTGTGACTTGCCAAACCTTCCATGTCTGAGGACATTTCCAAAATACATGTATCAGATCTTCTTCTTGTTCTTCACACCATGGGCAACTCACATAACCCATCTTAAGTCGAGTACGTAACATAACTGCGGTTGGCAATGCACGCTGCATGAGTTTCGAAAGAAAAATATGAACTCTTGGCAGTATTTATAATTTCCACAAAGGGCCACTCCACGAAACAGGAGAGTCTGTACCTTGGATGTCTATATTCCCATTTAACATCTCTAGTAATCTGGCATATTTCGCTCGAATCCCCTTCGGCTGTACTGTCAACTGTTGAGTCTGTTTCACCGTTTGCCTCCACCAAGAAGAGGCCTCCCGGCCCCTCCAAAATTTCCAGTTATCCAGTTCCACCTGATACTTATTACGTATCCACCTCGCTCCGGTCTTTTATTCCAATAAAATATATGCTAAATTTGCAATACCCTGCTGAATTTGGGTGTTCAAAAAACTTTGAATCTGCAATCCCCCCGCCGCTTTGACTTGTGTAATGTTCTCCCAAGCTACTAAATGAAGGTGCCTTCCATCATTCGAATGTCCCCATAGGAAGTCCCTACAAATTCGGTCCATTTGATGGAGGATACTCATAGGAACACTGCCAGAAGCCATCAAATGAATCGAAATCGCTGCCATCACCGACTGTAGCAACAACACTCTTCCCACCTGAGACAAAGTTTTTGACTTCCAACCAGCTAACCTGGACTCCATCTTGCTGATCCCAAAATGGAATGGATCACCACCTCTTTTCATGTATAAAATGTTGTTCAGATACAATGTCATGCAATTCATCCTTTCATAAAAGCACTAGATCATAAACCTATTTATTTATTTGGAATGAATCACCATAGTAGTCATACATCACCTGCTGGTGCGCAAGCACAAGTTAGGCCATGGATCGAAACTCACCACAAGGGCATCTTAGTTACATGGAAAAACAAGAAATAATATGTTATTGTTCTCTCTAGTACTAAAGCTGAATACAAAGTGATTGTGTCGATCACATGTGAGTTGGTTTGGCTTCACGCTCTACTATGTGACTTGGTGTAAAGCCTTGTCTCCCTACAAATATGTTCTAGAATAACCAGATAGGCATCCACTTTTCTTCCAACCCAGTGTTTCATGAATGGATCAAACACATCGAGGTTGACTGTCACATTACACGAAAATATTAAATCTAAATATATTCACTCCATATATTTGCACACGGATCAACTGACTAATATCTTTACCTTAGGGTTACCCTCGAAGAGGTTTATGTTTCCTTCTTTGGGTGGCTAGCTGGTTCCCTATTTATTGAGGCTCTCCCAAATAAGGAGTATGAATAAGATATCTTTTCCTCCTCCTCTCGTGAAGTAGCCTTCTAAGGCAAACCATGTAAATATTTTTTTTTGGTAGACACTATTATATGAAAAAACTACAAAATACACAAGGCACTGAGGGCAAACACTGCCACACCCAGTTTAGCCCGGATCATATACAAGTCGAGGATAACACCATAATCCCATTTCCCGTCGAGCCGCATCTAGGACCTCAGTTGGAAGATTCTCCCAGAAAATCTGAGGCCCACCGTCAACCCGACCCAAGTTGGCGAGGATGTCCACTGGTCCATTTGCTTCCCGATATATATGGGACCACCACACCGAACGCAAAGACCGGATCATCCGCGGCAGTCTTCAATGATGTCGAACGGCCGTGTCTTTCCAATTTGTTGTATGGTGTGTAGAGAATCCCCCTCAAGCCATAATGGGACCTGTGGATAAGCAATACTGGCCAAATGCAGTCCCCAAAAAAGGGCCATTTTTTCTACATAGGCAACATTAGGGGAAAAAGCCGGATACGCAACCGCAACAAGTATGCGACCACGAAAATCATGTAAGAGGAAATCACTCCCCGTTGTACTACGGGCATGGTCCATCGATCCATCAAAGTTTAGTTTAAGTTCCCCCGGGTTTGGTGGCTCCCAACAGATCGAGATAACCGAGTAAAGTCGAGGTGAGAGAATATGAAATCTGGCCAACTGAAGTTCCAGATGTAGGAAAAATATTCAGTTAGCAATAGTTGGAGGGTTTTCAAACCTTCCTCGAAAAATAGCAATATTTTAAGATTTCCAAATTTGCCAAAAAACCTGAAGTAATATATTTGGTGAGAAAACCCTGAGCCGTGGTGGGCAATGTTCCACCCCTTTGAGGACTAGAGAGAAATCTTCAGTATAGATAATACGAGAGTACCGGAAAATATTAGCTCATGCATATACCTCATCCCAATTTGCTGAGGAGTGAAGGCAATCTCAAAGAGCGTGATTAATGTCCTCCAAAGGATTAAAGCAGCGATTGCAATCCAGAAGCAGACTCAGACCCCTGTGGGCTAAAAGTTAATTGGAAGGTAAAATTCCATGCATAAGTTTCCAACCAAAACTTTGAGCCTGAGGTGATATCGACAGTTTCCACAGGAGATGCCAAGGGTTGTAACCAATTTCTTTCCCTGGTACCTAATGAGAAATAGCCTTAAATTAATGCATTCGAGAAAGTCATCACCGTCCTACAAGAGGGTTCCCATATAAGAGGAAAATCCCGAGGATATGTAAAAATTGGAATCATGGTAATACAGCTGCACCAAAAAGGGGAAAATTTTTGGGACTGTAAAGCACAATTCCAAGCCACTCCCACATGAGTGACAAGAAACAAATTAGAAATATAGGTGATGGCCTCACAAAAGGATGAGTGCAGGCACATTAGGAGCCAGTTGAGAGGGATAGGAGAAGCCCAGAGGGAATCCCAAGGATAAAAATCAGCAGAAGTCCAAACAGCTAGCATAACGTTTTCCCAAAGGGTAGGTATGCCAATACTTATGGCCTACAAAGCCCAAGAGATATGTGGTGAGGACGGCCATTGCCAGGGAGTGAATATCGGGCCATCTTTAAGGTAACAAAAGGTTCACCAAGGCGACATGACTCAGGTAAAGAGTTCAAAGCCACATTTAACCATAAGAGTTTCACGAATGTGCCTTAAAGGATGAATGCCCAAACCACCCACGCGCATAGGTGTGCAAACCTTGTCCCAGCTCAAAAGATGAATGCCAGTAGAAGGATGAACCGAGCTCCAAAGAAAGCTTTTCATCTCCTTTTCAATTTGATCAATGATGCTGTCAGGGACCCACTGGTGAGCAAGGGTAAAAACTGGCAATGAGGAAATGACCGATTTGACTAGCAGCAAACGACCAGGGAAAGATAGCAAAGATGCCTTCCAACCAGCCAATTTGGATAAGATTTTCGAGGTTAGACAGCCCAGATCGATGGTTTTAATGTGCTTGCCAGAAATTGGCACCCCCAAATAGGTAAATTGATCGCGTAGCTCAAAAAAACCCATGTAAGTTGTGAAAAAGTACTTAGTGGCCGGACTAACTCGAGGGCCAAAAAGGATAGAAGATTTAGCCGTATTTAGACACTATCCTGAGAACTCACTGTAGGATCGATGGAGTCCCATGACATTCGATATCTGAGTATAGGAGTTCTGAATAAACAACATGGTGTCATCAGCGTAAGCCAGCAGCGTCGTAGAGGGTCCACCAGGAATAGGACATATGCCCCGAAAAACTCCCTGATCTCTCAAGGCAGCCACATTCTGATTAAGAACTTCGGAGCCCAGGATGAGCTGATATGGCGATAAAGGGTCGCCCTGTTTTAAACCATGGGAAGCCAAAAACCAGGAGGTGGGAGAACCGTTCAGGAGAATTGCAAAGCAAGGTCGCTCAATGCAAGCACAAATCCAGTGTGTCCACAACGGGGAGAACCCGAAACGAACTAAAACCTTATGAATGAAATCACATTCCATGCGATCATACGCCTAAGCCATATCCAACTTGAGAGCTAAGGTATCGACATTCCAATATTGCGAATGCAAGGAGTGAAGAAGTTCTTGGGCTAACAAGATGGAGTCTGCAATATTTTATGCCCCATAAAAATGTCTTCTGATCTGGGGATATGAGCTTAGGCTAAACAGTTTTGAAGCGATTTATGAAAATATGAGAGACAATTTTGTAGATCACTAAGCAGAGACTAATAGGACAGAAATGTGATGGGTGGGTCGGGTTAGGACGCTTAGGGATTAAACATAGGCAGGATGCCTTCCACTGCGGGGACATATAGGCAATCTGGAAGAAATGGAGTATACCCGCCGTGACCTCGGTACCCACCTGGAGCCAATTGGCTTGAAAAAATTCTACCATAAAACTATCCAGACCGGGAGTTTTGTTAAGGGGCATGGAGAAAAGGCCTCCCGCACCTCTGAAGCTGTTACCGGCCTAGTGAGGTAAACAATATCCTCAGAGGTGATAAGTTGTGGTAAGGGATCAAACAAAGAGTCATGAAGTATGACGGGGGAAGTAGCCCATTTGTCTGCGAAATAAAAGGTGAGGAGGTGGTCCAAGCTAGGACGGTTAGCAACCACGGAGCCACCGTCGTCCAGTAACGAGTGAATCTGGTTTGATTTACGCCGAATTAAAGTGGAGCGATGAAAAAATCCGATATTTCAATCCCCACCTACTAACCATTGGATGCGAGACTTCTGTCTCCACTCGGTCTCTATTATTGTAGAGACAGTATGGTAATCCGCGGTAAGCTGATGAAGAGATTGAGTCTGATCCAAGGAGAAGGAGGGTTCGGATTCGCGGTGTTGGAGGTCATTAATTTGGCTTTCAAGTAAGACAGTCGGACTTTCCAACCTGCCAACCACCTCTCGGTTCCAAATATGAATTTGACAACGAGGTTTGAGAGATTGTTATCTAAGACACAAAACGGATTATTCCCACAAGAACTGCCCCAGTGAGACCGAATGAAATCTCAATAGGTCGGATGGGATAGCCAGAAATGCTCGAAACGGAAAAGACGATGTCCCAAAAGGATATGGGGTGATAAATTGATCAATAAAGGGCAGTGGTCTGAGGCTAAGCGGGCGATGTGTTCTATCCGGGCTTCAGGGTAAAGATTAAACCAAATTTGATTGCTGAAAGCACGATCAATATGCTCTAATATTTTACGAGACTCTTGCTACAGATTAGACCAAGTAAACAAAGCTCCCGAAAAACCCAATTCTAGTAGACTTGCAAAAATAATACATTGTCAAAAGTCACAGACACTGGCGTCCACTCGGAAGCCTGAGCTGCCTTGTTTGTCATCAGGATGTAAAATAAAATTAAAATCACCCACCAGCAGGATAGGAATATCTATCGAAGTTAGGGATACATTAGGCCTCCACAATTTTCGTCTATTAACCACCTTGGTTGAAGCGTAAACAATCGCTAGAATCCAAGGTGAAGAATGAGGGATGGAAATAGTTCCAACGGTTAGTTGCCGTTGGGGAAAAAAAAAGGTGACCAGCCCTCCCATAACCCTCCAAAAAATAAGCAACCTTCCGATCGACCCTGAGCCAACACCACAAAGAAATCCCAATCGGGTCCAATACGATCAGCAAGCCAAAACGCTCTACAAACAGAAAGCCTAGTTTCCAAAAAACAGATAAAGGGCGGATTAACCTGGAAAAGAATAAAACGACAGTGGTTCCAACATGCCAGTTTTCGGGCTCCCCAACAGTTCCATAGGATAATCTTCATGTGGAAGAAGGCCAAAAAAGGGAAACCTAGGGACTGAAGTTAGGAAGTCATAGGAGATGACTCCCAAGGAAATAGGTCACCCCCTCTTTCCGTCGTTTCACCCCACTATCCACCAGGGCTAGTGAAGGAACTGGGTCGACGCTAATCAGAGTGTCAGGTGGGTCAGCAGGTGGTGGAGGAAGGGCTTGATGAACCGTAGCTACCAAAACCTCATGAGAGTCTGAGAGAGAAAACGGGCTTACCTTTACCGGGCGGCGAAGAGCCAGAAACAGACCAAGAGGCAGCGTCGACCGACCGTTTCTATGGTTTGGCAGTGATCTACGCATGAGGGGACGCCTCTTTAGCTGAGAAAATCATAGATGGGCCCGATAGAGGAGCAACTAGGTCATGAGCAGCGTGAAGTGCCTCTGGATAGCGAGACCGGGTAGGTAAGCCCTCGGATTTGGAAACCACCATTGGGGTTCCCCCCGCATCCATTGGAATCGATTTATTGTGTGACATGATCGAGGAATGGCGCCTGCCAGGTACTTGGGTTGAGGTGCCCCTCGCCGGGAGGCTGGGCCCATAGCTGTCTCCCTCCCCGTGAGTCCCGCTAACCGAAGAACCAGGAGGGCGGCGACGCCGGGGAGGAACGATCATCCACCCAAAATCGGCAGGCAAAGGAGGCCTGGTTCCATCGTCGGGTGCGATTGAAGAGGAAGAGTGGTCTAGCTTATGAGGACCAGGGACAACTGTTTGTGGGGGAATTGGGTAGTTAGGTGCCAGAGTTAGACAGGAGGGCGCCATATGGCCAATCCTTCCACATTTAGTGCAAAAAACAGGAAGGTTTTTATAGAGGAAAGGTTTCCAAAACGAGAACCCCCCCCCCCCCCCCCCCCCTCCTCCTCAATGTGTAAACCAGGTGCTAAAGGCATAGCTGTGTCAATTAATCTTCACACACACCCGGGCAAACTTGCCTTGTAGAACCGAAGAGGAGTTACGCAAGACGTTGGTGGTGAAATCATCCACATCAATCGGCCGACCCACTTCCTTGGCAAAAGAGAGGAGTAAGTCTGGTTCCAGACAGGGACCGAGAGTTCCGGCAAACGGAGCTAGACCAGAGCATGGGTGATGGTCGCAATGGAGGGACAAAATCCCAAATTCGACTGTTCGAGGGCCAGTACCTGGCCGGCCACCACCCATGCCCCCCCCCCCCCCCCCCACCCACACACACAAATAAAATCTTAATGAGATCGTCGTCAGAATCAAAATGAAATAAGATGTAATTCAAAGAAAGTTGTAGAAAATTTATCTTAGCCTTGGATTCCCACAACCGTCCAAGAGTGCCAGAGGCGAACGAAAATGAAACCCCCTTCCCCAAAAATCGACTGACCAAAGAGTATTTCTAGGGTCCAGAGATCTTATCTAGCAATGGTGTTGGGATGACGAACCGACCCTCAATGGGTGAAGGTAAGGATGCAAGGTATTCATCCGAAACTCGCTGCTAAGATATATAAGACTGAAAAAAGGGAAGACCATTGACCAAGTTGGGCAGAATTCCCCAAATGGGGGGAGGAGCATCCACCCTTATTTGAGGATCTAAGGGCAAACCCTTGGCCTCCTCCATAGGTGTGTAGAGCCGAAGGAAATCCAGAGCAAAGCCGAGGAAAACCAAAAAAAATCCTAGAAACCAGAGAAAACTCTACAAACCAGAGAAGAGAGAGAGAGAGAGAGAGAGAGAGAGAGAGAGGGAGAGAGAGAGAGAGAGAGAGAGAGAGACCTATGGAGGAGATTCTAGAAACCAGAGAAACCTATATCTAAATTCATTGTGGTCTTGTGCTTCTTTCAGGTTTTATATCTAAACCAGAGAACTCAGCTTTATAAGGATAGTATAGATAGAATGAGAGGCTGAGAGCACCATCTCAGTCGATATTTCTTCAAACGACACAACTGATGAAGGTTGTTTTTGTTCGAATTAGTTTTGTTTTCTTAATGAATTATTACTTATTCCTTAACAACTTCAAAATTTTAAATGTTTAGCTCCATATTGTTTGTGTATATTGTTTTTCAATCGGCACTTGGTTGGTTGTAGGGGTGGGAATTGGGCCGGTTGAAGGGTCTAGCCATGCCCAACCCGATCTACAAGCACCTCAACCCGTTTTCTCCGTATAACTCGGGGAATCCGTGGAAGTTCAATCTGTACTTGTCCATGTCAGGTTGCTCGGTTTGCCCAATTTGCTAAAAAATGGGTGGATGGAACTGGTTTAATTTGATGACAATAAATAGAAATAATTGATCTCTTAAAACCATAACAAGAAGAAAAAAAAATTTATTCTATTAATAATTGCCACCACTTCAAAAAACAAAATCAGTCAACATCACACTCTCTCTCTCTCTCTCTCTTTTTCTCTCTCTCTCTCACACCTCTCTCTCTCTCTCTCTTTCTAATTCTCTAAAACATCCATCGAATGGCTGTGATGATGGATCAACAATAGCAGCACTACAAGCATGTATGCCACTGTACTCGTCTACTCGTGTTACTCGGGTTGGGAAAGATGATGTTCGAATCCGTCCAAATTGAAATCGGATTGATCTTTTTTTGTCCAAATCCGTTCAAGTTTTTAACTAATTTCGATCATGTTTTTGTCCATTGCGCTGGTTAGGCAGGTCGGGTTCGGGTCAGATCTGTCCAAGCCCCTCTCCAAGTTGGTTGGTTTGTGGTCTTTTGGTCAAGGGCCACATCCACACATGGGTACGCATTGCAGAGCATTTTTCCTATCCAGTAGGTACACTGTACTTGCTTACTGTCCAACCAGGATTTGCCATGTGGATCTTTAAATGGGGACGGCACATATTATCGGGGGTACGCTACACTTGATGCCCATGTTATTTCCTTTTAATGGCCCACGTGGCACATCCCAGTTGGGCCGTACATGGTTATGTTCTAGACGAGGGAAGGGGTTCTGCCTTGTGCCCTTTTGTGCTAGGATCAACATGCATATCATCTTTTCCAGAGTTTTGTTTATACGATCGAATGAGGGGATGGATATTTAATGTATCCACACCTGTTGAAGTATGGCTCGCTATCGGGTCACCATGTAGAGATTCCAAGAGGGCGATCGATCGAGCTCCCAGTGATGACAGGCAGACAGAGAAAAACTGAAGTGCAATCAATCACTGATCCACGGCAATCGATTACGATTAGGTATTCGGCGCTTTCCAGGTCTGTATAAGAGTCGTTTTTAAACAGATTTCAAATCCGTTTCAATCATCGGATGACAAACTCGAGGATAATCATTGTAAATCTATTCACCCCATATATAAGTGTTTCCTAGCAGAACTAGGAGATTCACCTTGTACACATTTTCCCCTGTCAACAAAACAACACTTGCTTCTGGTTCTGCCAAAGATCTGATTTTTGGAGTCTCTCTTCAGACAAACTTTTATCAGAATTAGAGAGGAGCATCAGTCCTGACGGCCTTATGGGTTCTGAAGGCGATGCACTTCGACTTCTTTACATTTGGTAACGTGCATGTCCTCATAGGTTTTAAGATTCCCTACGAATTCTTCTGAAGAAATAAAGTCAACAGCCTTGGTCTCAATGATAGCAGTAACCTTGGCCCTAAACCGCTCAGATAAGGACCTCAATATTTTTCGGTTGATGCATTTATAGACTCCCCCAGATTGAATGACTCGTTAACAACTCCAATTAGCTTTGAGTAGAAGTCATCAAAAAATTCGTTCTCATCAATTGAGAGGCTCTTAGGCTGCGCTATCAATATTTGCAGCTTCTCCCTTTGAACGGTCTTCGTGCCTTCGTGGGTAACAGACAATATATATCCCATGCCTCTTTAGATGTCTTCGCCGCAGAGATATGACAAAACTCATCTTTAATTCAATCACTCCGGAGTAGATGGCAATCAGACCCTTCTGGTCAAAAATTCAGTCTTTACATTCTTTATCTGTCCATCACTCGATTGACTTCAGACACACTGTTGTCACACCATCAACTACACGATCCTCTGACGATTCTACCCATCCAGTATGGATCATGCGCCAAACCCAAACATCTATTGAACACTAGAAGACTCTCATCCTTGCTTTTCAAAACAAAAAGTTCTGACCTCTTCACAAGGCTGATTTGTTTATCGTGTTACCCTCGCATTGAGCCTCCATAACAAGAGAACTAAGCAGAAAATATAAGTAATCAAAACAGAGTTTAAACAATCTAACTATCGAGCGTGCAGGAGAACTTGGCTCTGATATCAATTGAATTATAATAATCATGGGTAAATTCCTCATAGAGGGACCAGTGAGAGGTACGACCAGAGCACGACGGTGTTTATAAAGTTGTACCTCCTATGATCACCGTGATCAATAGGCACTATGCTAGAACTCTGGTAGATTAGAAATAAAATTATGCTAAGATCTCGACTCACTGCGGAATATTACAATTTACATGCAATGGTGATTAGATGTCAGGTGGTTCTCTCTCTGCCTCACTCACAAAGAATATTAGTTTAGTAGGTTTCTGTGAAGTGCTAGGCAAAAGCATACAAGACCTGCATTTAGAATTTACACTACAACACACAGATATTTTACGAGGAAACCCTTCACCAAATAAAACCTCACCGACTTCACGACGAATTGTGAAAGCAATCAACTAAGCAAAAGATTTGATTACAGACACAGAGAACGAATACACGCGTCTTGTTCGGGACATCAATCCCTCATTTCCATGCTGCCTTTCGTCGCTCTCCTTTCAGCGTTTCGTATGCTCCCTGCTCAGCCGTCTTCACGTGATCCAACGTACGTAACCCTAGTGTTCACTCGAGTCTCCGCTCAGACTTTTATGCTTCACACATGCGAAGACACCAACGCTCATCCCCGTAGGACCCGAATGTGCCCAAAAGTAAATCGCACCCCATTGTGAGTGGTAGCACTGCATAAGAAACAACTTCGTCGGAGTAATCCGTCTGATGGACCTCAAAGAAATTTCGTCGGTACACCTCGAATCCCTACTAATAGCAATTAAGGTTCATCTTATCATGTCGCACGAGCAAGACCTAACCATCTTCTATTTCACACAAAAGAACCGAATACATGGAATTTGCAAAAGTGAGATAAAGAAAACCAAACTAAACCACTTAACCTAAGCGAAGGGTTCTAAATGCACATTCTGATATTGGTCGTCCGAACACCTATTCGGACGCCTTAACACAATAGGTCGTTCGAACAACTATTCGAATGCCTAGTGTTAAGGTGTCCCTAACGGTGCGGACAACTAAAGACCCGTCTGACCGTATGTCTAGGAGTCTGAACAGTTGCTCGATCAGACCTACATAGGGTGAATAGCTTAGAAAAATTTCTAAGTGTCGGATCCTCTCGACTTGACAATGACGAAAAAACAAACTCTGGTTTTTCAATAACAGAAAAATGTTCTTGAAAATTTTCTAAGTTTTAGATCCTCTCTACTTGGATGACGATGAAAAAACGAACTCTGATTTTTCAAGAACAGAAAAATGTTCATTTTAAAACATGTTGATCTAGAAAAGTGATATCATTAATTTTAAACCACGTTGAAAATCTCGAAAAACATGAATCAAATAATCGATGCACATTTATGCAAAATGATGTAATTGAGAGCATGCTTTCTACCCCGGTAACCCCACTCATCGTACAACACTCAGGTGAGCAACTAACGCCATGCGATGGACTCCTAAGTCTTCTGATAATCTTGAAATACTGACTCAACCAATAAAAGCACGTAATTTCTCACAGATTGGATTGAACTCATAAATTAAGCCAAACAAGGCGAGACCCCGCAAGCGGTAACAAAAACAACACACAACAAAATTTCTCTTTCTCTCTGTTCTTTTTGTTGTCGTCTGGAATACGCTAAGTGTCCCATAGGTTTCTTCGGTGCTGAGGAGGAGTTAGAATTGTTGTACCCTGGGGAGTTGTCACTGAAGACCTTCAAGCACCTTAGAGGCAGCAAAATTGCTTTCAGGCATTGTGCTTGCATAAGCCCTGACACAACTGATAAGTCTGTCGTTTTAGCTTTCCTTCCTCCCTCAAATTGCCATCTCTGTAGACAACATTTTGGTTCCCATCAATCATAGTTAGAATTGCTTTGATACCCACTGCATGCTAGCTTTCATCAACCTCTAGTTTGAATGTTGTTCTCTCCATATTGTTTGTTATCTTCGATTAACTATTGCTAGAATCATTGTTATCTCCACTACATGCTATAATAGAATATAATGTCAACAGATTCGTGTTCATGGGCTTTCGGAAATGGGTGTTAATTAGTTTTTTTTTTGGGCGATCTCGTTGTTGGGTTGTCTTTCCATTGGGCCTGTCACTACTCTTTGACATCTGGTGATCTGGTATTCCGCTATGCTAGTCTATTGCTTGATCACCAAGAGATCTGTCACTCCCAACTTCTCAAAATTCGTCACCAGAAGGTTATGGCTTGAGTCCTCCCACCTTCGGCCATTGCCTCTGCTGCTCTCATCAATTTTTCATCGACATTCGTCAGGGTTGTTGAACTATTGAGGAATATGAAAAGAGTTAATGGAGGGGGTCAAGCACCTTATGCATGCATGGGCATTGCTTACAAACAATGGCTTTAATGGAGAAGTAATATACATTCATGGAGACATTGAACCCTTGTGCGGGGTTGCCGCGCTTGCACCGTATATAACTAGTGCATGCTCGTGCCTGTCGGCACTGCAACGGGCTGCCTTCGACGACAAGACACCCCCCGGGCATCACCACCCCCGCCAACACCATCGTATTCGCGCGGCAACACATATGACTGTCTTCGGCAAACAAAACACTTTCGGCGGCAACACCGCCCTACAACAGCTAGCTCAAGAACATCGTGACTAAGTAATGAATATTCTCACGGCGAGTTGATGGAGGATGCACAGCTCATTTGGAGTTTTTTAAAAATTAATTAAAAAAAGAATAATTGTGGAATTCGATCGAGAAATGAAATCATCGGATCAACGCATCGCATGATTCGAACCAGAGGAGAACCTCGAACGTTCTACGGAGCTTAACGGAGTATGATGGTGGCTTGCACGAAGAACACCCAAGCCTACCACCATTTCTCTCTCTTTTATTTCTTCCTTTCCTTTTTCTTCTCTTTCTCTTCTCTTCTCTTTATTTTCTCTTTTGTTTCTTATTCCTTTTGCCCATCGCACCCGACTTAGCCCATTTCAACCTTGCGCGACTCGCATGCAAACCAACAGTCCAAACCTGAGTCCCTCGCATCCAACTCTCATCCGAGACCCCCTTGGGATTCTCTCTCTAGTCCAAGCTGATACCTGATCAGCGGGAAAATTTTCAGCACAACCTGCGTACGTTAGATACAACCGTTGCCCAGAGCCTATCAGCACGCTCCAATTACTGGGGGCCACTACCCCCATTTGTTGGGGCTGGCTATATCATGTCTCTTGAATCGTAGTGGGCCTCGCGGTTGTAGCATAGCCAGGATGTGCTAAAAAAATTTACCCCGATCAGCAGCCCACGCATCCCCATCTCCGAGCCATGAATGCAGACCTGTCCCTTCTCCCATCCGAATCTCTCTTTCCTTCCTTATTAGATAGAGATATTGGGGGAAGAGAGAGAGACAAAGAGAGGGAGATCAGAGGAAGAGAGAGATGGAATGTTTTGTCTAGTCAGTATTTCTTTTTATTTAATCAGCTTTTTGTTCTATTTTATACTTGTCAGCATGTAGATTGTCGTCCTTTGTTCGTGTAAACAGTCTATTGGGATGTTGTCACTTGCCGGTGCTTTCTTCATGTGTGGTCGCAGGTTGCAGACCTTGTGATGCTAGACGATTTGGATGTTGCCACGTGAGTGTCCTCTCGTGCGATTGTATGGTGGGACTGTCGGTGACCTCTGTCCAGTTGAGTATAAATTTGCATGTGATGTCATAAGTCCGTTCGATCAAAGATGGTACCGAATAACGCGACTTCACAGCGACAAATAGGGAATAGATTCCAGGACCCCGCAAAAACTCGAAGCGCGATGTGGATCAGCAGCCCACACATCCCCATCTCCGAGTCAAGCATGTAGACATGTTCCTTCTCCCTTCCGAATCTCTCTCTTTCTCCTTCCTTATTAGATAGAGAAATCGATGGAAGAGAGAAAGACGAAGAGAGGGAGATCGAGGGAAGAGAGAGACGGAGTGTTTTGTCTTGTCAGCGTTCCTTTTTATCTAGTCAACTTTTTGTTCCATTTTATCCTAGTCAGCATGTAGACCACTGTCCTTTGTTCGTGTCGACGGTCTATTGGGATGTTGTCGCTTGCCGGTACTTTCTTCGTGTGTAGTCGCGGGTTGTGAACCTTGTGATGCTGGACGATTTGGATGTTGCGACGTGAGCATCCCCTCATGCGATCGTACAGCGGGGCTGTCGGTGACCTCTGTCTAGTTGAGTATAAATTTGCATGTGGTCGTCATAAGTCCGTTTGATTGGAGATGGTACCGAATAATGCGACTTCACGATGACGAATAGGGGATCGATTCCAGGACCCCGCATAAACTCGAAGTGCGGTGTGGATCATCATTCCATTGATACAAATGGACGATGGATATCAAAGCCGGGGAGGAGATTATCGTTAGTCGCTTTCTCTGAACCCGACAACCACGGCTGGATCAATGGATTCATTGATGTGGTCACTGCATACAAGCAAGCATAATCGGACGGCTGCCATCACACCATTGGGTTGTTGAGAGCTAATATGGTTTGCATGGCCAAGAGATTTATGGGATTCTCTCTCTCTTTCTCTTATCCCTTTTATGACCTTCCTTGCTAGTATGCTAATATGGTATTAAAGGGATTTATGTACAACCAAGAGAGGGAGTTAATATGGTAATAATCATTTAATATGAGATACTCTCTCTCTATCTCTCTCTTTGTATGTTGAACGGCCATGCAAAAGATCAATTCATGGGATTTGCTCTCTCTCTCTCATCCCTCTTTATGATCTTCCTTGCTAGTTAAAATGGTATTAATGGGATTTATGCACAACCAAGAGAGGGAGTTAATATGA
This sequence comes from Chamaelirium japonicum, assembly GCA_947650365.1. NCBI lineage: Eukaryota > Viridiplantae > Streptophyta > Magnoliopsida > Liliales > Melanthiaceae > Chamaelirium > Chamaelirium japonicum. The sequence continues at coordinate 86,949,698 of OX393549.1, forward strand.
TAATAATCATTTAATATGAGATACTCTTTTTCTATCTTTCTCTTTGTATGTTGAACGACCATGCAAGAGATCAATTTATGGGATTTGCTCTCTCTCTCTCTCTCTCTCTCTCTCTATCTCTCTCATCCCTCTATGATTTTCATTTTTTTCTAAAATTATAAAATTTTAAAAATATAAAAGTGAATAATTGAATCTTAATCGACTGCCGGATTTGACTTTTTTTATCTAGTCAGCTTGTTCCTTTTTGTCTAGTCAACTTTTGGTTCCATTTTATCCTAGTCAGCACAAAACCGCTATATCTGATGCACACCATTTGGCATAGACAACACCGTAACTGTTCAAAGAAATGTGAAATCTGAAGTGAGTGTGATTCACTTGTTAGAGAGAGGAGAGAGAGAAATTAACATCAAATGACCATTAATTGCCATTGAATGAGTATTTATCATCTTTATGGTAGATTTTTAATATGATTTAAAAGTGAGCCGCGTTCACACACGGAAGAAGGATTATGGCTTTTTAAAAGACGTCCACGTGTCACAACATGGGAGAGAGGCTTCCATTTTAGTATTATACTATTAGATTAGATTAGATGTTGAGTTATCTTGAGTTTACCCCCCAAATTGTGCCTTGAATTAGACTTTACCCCCCATCTTTCATTAATTAGACTTTACCCCCAAAACTAACTGTTTCGTCGGCTCACCCCCCAAACCTTTATTTCGTTTCTGTCAGCTCACCCTTTCTCTTAGATGGTGAGCTAACGGAACAGTTAGTTTTGGGGGGGCAAAGTAATTAATAAAAATATGAGGGGTAATGTCTAATTCAAGGCAAAATTGGGGGGGCAAAGTCAAAATAACCCTATAATGTTGAGCAATGCTATTCAGCCGAAGGTTTTCCTGATTTCGCTCAGCCCGATTGACGTGGCAGAGTACAATTGGTGGTGAAAAAGACTTAAATGTTGCTAGTGGGTTTTAGCCACCAACTCCACCAATTGCACGCTGCCATATGAATTGGGCAGGCAAAATCGAAAAAATCTTCAGGCCGAATAGCATTTCTCTATAATGTTTCATGCGTTAGGTAAGGATGAGCATTCATCATTTATATTAGTGGTTTTTTTTTTATAGTTCATTTGTATCAATGTATAACCGAGTAAAGCCATTTATAAATTTTTAAAGAGAAATGCTATTTGGCCCAAAGGCTTTTTCGATTCCCCTCGATACGACTGACGTGGCAGTGTACAACTGATGGCTGAATTTCAATAGCAACATTTAAATCTTTAACACCACCAGGTGTAGGTACACTGCCTCGTCAGTCGTACCGAGCGAAATTGGGAAAACCTTCGGCTGAATAGCATTTCTCTTTTTTAAAGTAAATCCAAAATAAGAAATATATTTTAATTAATGAAAAGACACGTGGCATAACACCCTGCAAAACCACTCATTTTCATAAGTATTTTATTTTATAGAATAGGGGCAAAGCAGGTATTCAATTTTAGTGTCATGAAAATGATCGAAACATTCCGACTGCTACCCTCTTATTGTTATTTATTCAGCGTAACAGCAGATATAGAAAAAGGTCCACCCATTTCTTCTGCTTCGTCCAAGATAGTCAAAATAGACGAGAGAGAAAGAGAGACAGATGACGTACTACGGCTACACCCATTTCTTTAGCCACTCTCTCTCTCTCTCTCTCTAGCCCTTTTCTTTAGCTTATCTTGTCTCTCTCTCTCTATCTAACCCATATCTTTACCTTTTCTCAAGGAGGTGTATATTTCAAATAGAACAATACTTCATTCCCGGCTACTGGACATATGCCGAAAGAATCAGCATATCAAAAAGTTAAAAAGAAAGAAAAAATCTAAATATTACTGCATAGGGTACCGAATCATCCTACTCCATCTGATCTTTTATTTTTGAGAATTCCTATTCATACCGATAGATTTTTCCGATTCGTTTACATGTGGCATCCGATCATAGGGTCCCTTTACCCATTGCTCCGGGTTGAGTGCGATTCACTGATCGGAACGGTTATGATCGCGACACATTATTCTATATGTAAATTGTTTTTTTCTTTCTTTTTTTGATAGCGTGGGTCCCGGCCACTTCTATTCATGAAGAATACTTTGTTGTTCACGTGCTGTTCATCATCGTTCCGTACTCTTCGAATCATAGATCCATAAGGTATGATGGTTCTAAACACCTAACTAGATGCATGCATGTTTTCCGTAGATCATAGTATGCCTCTAGGGTGTCCGCACATATGTTAAAATCATAGATTCGCATGTAGATTATTTCAAATATAAATTATAATGAAACATACACCATGAGATCCTCGGATCTATCTTTTGTTTCCGCTACGATACTGATAATAGGATTTAATTCGAACACTTAGGAACTGGGTTTTACCGTCGAAGGCATCCGCTTAAGTGGCAGCGAATGTCCCAGTCGCTGTTGGTGGTGTCGGGGTTGTCGGTTCGTCAGGGCGGGGGCGATGTAAACCGGTGTTGTTACCGAAAGTATTTTGTTGCCGAAGACAGTCAGGTGAGTTTACGCAGAATATGACGATGTGGTTGGTGATACCTGAGGGTGTCTTGCCGCCGAAAGCGACCCGTTGCATTGTCGATAAGTGTGTTGCCATTGAAGGCGGCTCGCTGCATTGCCAACAAATGTGTTGCTGCTGAAGGCGGCCCGTTGCAGTCCCGATAGGAACGAGCATACACTAGTCTATTTAACAAGGGACGTCGGTTTTGTGCTGACTAAACAAAACGAAACAAAAAACCTAACTAGGACAAGGTGGCTGGACAAAAATGAACAGAATATAGATCTAGCCATTCGTTCAAAAATCAACGCACGATCTCTCCTTGGTTTCAAATCCCAATCCATTTAAACTGTACTAAACCCCTAAAATCCCGACCCATTGAAACTGCACTAATCCTGACCGTTCATTCCGTGATCGTTGTTCTCATCAACAGCTATAAACCCGCCTGCTAAAATTTCGGCCGTCCCAAACCATCGGGTTGATCTCGAGGAATCCGTTCGACCAGAGACAGCTGTGATTGATCAATTATAAGAGGAGGGGGAGTTTGTCGCGACGAAGGCGCCCGTTTCGTGCCAATCAGCACAGGCGATGAAATGGGTGTCCTTATGAATACCAGTGTTATCATCGAAAGTGTTTTTTTTTTTTGAGAAATCCCTCTCAGAGAATGAGGGGGGGCTTCAGCCTAGACCCCTACCAGTTTATTGAAAATAAAAAGAGGTAACAAGCGGTCAAGTGTCACCTTGACAAAGATCAAAGAGGAAACTCCGAGCCCCCGCCGTTGTGGCCGACACCCAAAGGTGAATGGCGCACCTGATCTGTAAAATGACAAAATCTGCCGAGGAGCTCTTGCCGGCCCTGAAAAGTTCTCTTGTTCCGCTCAAGCCAGATCGCCCAAGAGATACCAACTGCCAGTATGTCCGAGCTTCGCCTATCCGGCCCCGAAAATTTCTGCGTCTCCACTTCCCCCAAAGAAGCCCGAAGGTTGCCGGAGGTGATCGTCTGCACAAACGCCAGAGGAAGTGGGCCAACACCAGCTTGGAGAAGTCGCGGCCCAACAACAAGTGGTTCATGGTCTCCTCCGTCATCCCGCAAAGAGTACATGATGGATCGCTCACCCCCGAGTGATTCCTCTGTAAAAGGTTAACTTTCGTGATAATCCTGTTCCTAAAAGCAAGGAGCATGAAGATCCTGGTCTTGGAGGGGCATCTGGTCCGCCAAATCGCCCTGGCCTGAGGGCAAGAAACTCCTCCAAAATTAAGAAAAATGTAACAGCTGCGGACGGAACGAAACTGGTCTAACGCCAACCCGCCTGGTCCGGCTCGGATGAGAGGGACACCCCCTCCAGGAGGCCCAAGAGTTGGCCCAGCTCCTGGAGGTGCTCCGTTGGGAAAGGCCCCAAGAAAGTAGGCCTCCAAGTCGTGACCTCCCCTCGAAAGTGTTTTGTTGTCAAACGCGTTCAGGTGTGTTGCCGCCAAAGGCGGTCCGCTACAGTGCCGACAGGCACTAGCATGCACTAGTATTGCATATAACCGATCGAGCTAGCGTATAACTAGTGATACCCGAAATTAATTGTTGCATTTTGCTTTCCTATGCTTAAACAAACTTCTTCCGGTTCTTTAAAAAGAAAAAGTTGAATCTCAGGACTCGGACAACGCCTATGTCAACGAGGAGTGATCGATTAGAGCTGGCTAACGGAGCATCTAGAAGATTTGTAAATAGCTTCAAGGGAATAAAACAATTCCCCCTTCAAACGATTTAGATGACTTTGATTACTGAAATTGTCATCATACTATTGGAAATTATATATAGATGTTTTTACCATTATATATTACTGGAAAGATATATATAGCTTTCATTGATGCGTCGACCCATGTGCAGGAGAATGTATGGTCCAATCGTTAATTGCCACATCAGTCTACTGAAGCAAAGGGCTCCAACACCCGTTCGAACTAACAAATTTTTTTTCCAATATAAAAAGAGTTAATTGAGAGAGAGAGAGAGAGAGAGAGAGAGAGAGAGAGAGAGAGAATAACATTAGGTGCTGATTATTCCAGTACAAGTTTATTCAAGCATGGATCTACTTCAAACAACAGCAGCACCAATACACACAAACATATATAGAAATTTTCATGAACTTCCGTTCGACGTTTAGTATGCGAACTGATAGAACTTGTACCGAAGCAAGACAACGTTGCCGATGTTGATCTGACCCCCGCGGCGTCCGGCGCACCCATTCGTAAGGTGCTCATACATGTGCGGCGCCTATGTTGTCGGTGCACCCCTCCTTACTGAACGCCGTGTTGCAGTTGCCATACCCCCATATCAAGGGGTTGGCAGTGCCGGGAGGGTTAGTATTGTAGTAAGTATAGCCCGGCGCATTCGGTGTCTGAGCCTCCAAATCGTCCAGAACCCACTCAACCATCGACCCCTCGTTACTTTCATCGTACTCAGAAAGGTTGCATAGAATGGTGCATTGCACGGACAGGCATGGATTCCATGTTCCGATCGGCTGACCGTACTTGCCGCGCACAGTCCCCCAACTTCCTAGCACCGCTACGATCGTCAGGAGCAACTTCAGATCATGATAGGAACCCATTCTCTCTCTCTCTAGCTCTCTCTCTCTCTTTCATGAGGGAAGGAACTTTCCCAAGGAGGTATATATTACAAACAGAACAATTCTTAACTGCCGACTACTCGTACGTGTGCGTTTGGTAGTCCTTTTCAGAGTAACAGCGGATATAGAAAAAGGTCCACTCATTTCTTCAGCTTCGTCCAAGCTAGCCAAAATAGAAAGAGAGAGAAAAAGATACACCCATTTCTTTAGCCCCCCTCTCTCTCTCTCTCTAGCCCATTTCTTTAGCTTCTCTCTCTCTCTAGACCATTTCTTTAGCTTTTCTCTCTCTCTAGAAGGGAAGTGAATCCCGAAGCAGGTATATATTTCAAATAGAACAATACTTCATTGCCGGCTACTAGGACATATGCCGAAAGAGCAAGAAAGAAAAAAAATCTAAATATTACAGCATGGGGGTACCGAATCACCCTACTCCATCTGATCTTTTGTTTTTGAGAATTCCTATTCATACCGATAGATTTTTCCGATTCGTTTACATATAACGACGTGGCATCCGATCATAGGTCCCTTTACCCATTGCTCCGGGTTGACTGTGATTCACTGATCAGGACTGTTTGATGTGGCTTTAGGTGATAATAAACTTTTTCACCATAGGGAACCATACTTAGGACCTATCAATTGCTGCCACTAGGGGTGGCAAATCCTTGACCCGACCCGCCAACCCGACCCGAACCCGACCCAAAGTTAGTTTGGGTTTGGCCTAAACGGGTTCGGGTTATAAACGGGTCGACCCGATTGACCCGTTTATTTAATGGGTTGGGTTCGGGTTTGTACTTATAACCCGATTGACCCGACTTGACCCGTTTACCAAATGGGTCGTGTCAACCCGACCCGACCCAACCCGGCCCAATCCGACCCGTTTTGACCCAACCCGACAAATTTACATGGGTTCTGTCGAGCCAACCCGACCCGACACGACCCGACCTGTTTAGTAAATGGGTTAAACGGGTCGGGTCGGGTCAACCCGTTTATTAGGCGGGTCGGGTTTGGGTTTAAGTTTTTGACCGATTTATTAAACGGGTTGGGTTCGGGTTGGATGTTTTGCCCTTATACCTATGTCTCAACCCGACCCGAACCCGACCCATTGCCACCCCTAGCTACCACCCCTGCCCAAATAGGAGGTTCCGTCTTCCTGCATGCCACACCTTATCGTGTGCTGGCTCTTTCGGGTCAAGATGGATCATGGATTCATGGGTTAATTTCTCCGTATTGTCTTCACACGCTCTGTCTCCTTTCTTCGACGGTAAAATGCCCCGACTTCCATGCAAAAAACATTAAAAAATTGATCACAACATTTGTTTGTTGCGATAAGATGGATCGCAAGAAATCCTAACCGTTGTCATCTGTGATAAATATTGCTTTGTCTTTTGTCGGCGCCTTTCTTTTCATGCTAAGATGCTCAATGTGTTCATATAACTTTGATCATTACGTGTGAAATGGAAATGATGTTGACCACCCTTTCTTTTCTCTCTCTTTTGCCGAACGGGCTAAGCGAAAAGAGGATAGGGTGCTAGAGTAAGGGCTCAAAAAGATCAAATAGCATCTCCAACCAAATCGCATCTCAGCTCGTATCCCATGTGGGAGGGTCTTCGATCTTTTATCCCCTCCAGCTGGCTCCTACCGTTTCTATGTGGTAGTAGGAGTCGGAATCCGCTCGCATCTGATAATAAGATCTGCTGTGAGATTTGTAAGAATACAATCAATTATTTTAGAATACTACTTAAATTTTCTGTCATCGATCCGCCTTTTTCTTATATTTTATGCTCCATGCATTTGGGCACTGAAACCAATGTTCGCCATATCTATAGGATGGGAGGAAGGTGTGTTGGGCATGCAACTTGGAGAAATTGCTCGTCTTCAGGTATTTTTCTTCGTGATGTGCTTGTAAAATTTTATAATTAACGACCTTTTTTTTTTTTTTGACAAACCTCTCAACAGCGAGGTAGGGTTAGGCGCCCCGGCCCCGGCCCCGGCCCCTACTCGTTATTGAATTAAAAGATCAAATCAAGCTACAAAAAGAAGGGAGATCACGAGATCGGCCTCTAGGCGGTAGAAGGGAGGACCAAGTCCTAAGCAAGTCTGTATCTTGACAATGTGAAGTTTTTTTTTTTTTTTGGATTGATTTCATTGCTAGCCACTAGATAATACGCTGGAAGTATAGTTTGAGCTGCATTTTTATACATCTGGATTTGTTCCGAGTATTAACGATTGACCTCTTTTTTTTTTTGAAAGGTAAATAGAACAATTTTATCAAAACCAAAAGGGAGTTACAGTTCACGGCTTCTCTCAGGATGAGCAAGTAGATCGAGATACAATGCTATACGAAGGAGCAAACACACTAGTCAACACAAACAATGGCAAACTAGTGGCAAATGATCCTCTCTCTCTTCCCATTCTACCTCCCTACGATCGACCTCTTTCGTTAGGGTTTAGAATCCTCATTGTTGGTTTTTTGATGCCTTTTGTTTTTTAAAACGATTTACAGTGCTCACCGGACTATGCATATGGAGCTGACGGATTTCCACAATGGGGAATTCAACCGAACTTGGATCTAGTTCTCGAGATCGAGGTGCTCAGCATTCAGTAACAAAGGGTCTTCGAGAGTCACCAAGCATCTGCTCAAAGTACAAACAATTATCGTGCTGGAAGTAGGGTTGTTGCATGATGGTTTAGCAATTTGTTATCGCATGAACTGAACCCAAGTTTGATGTGTTGTATGTTGCATGAACTGAACCATTGAGCAGCAAAATTAAGGTTTTTCTATAGCGAGTGCATTAGGTACTCCAAGATCTTGTGTTCTTGACATCGTGCCTGTTTCAGTGGTAATGGGCGTTATTTAAGATACACCCTCATTGGTTGCGCCACGGCGATCTACGAGTCTGTTTCTTTGGATCTAAGTTTTTTATCTGAGTTCATTCGTTATTTGATTCGGCGGTGTGTGGAGTACCTTTACCAAACCTGTGATGGAAAAGCCCTGAGCTTTCAGCAACTCCACATCTATGATCAGCATGCACATTATATTGGATGCCAACTTGATGGCTCCACCCTCATGCATGACTCATCAAAGGTAGCCAAACTCAATCCATCAAGGTCACTCCATGATTCTTTTGTTCTTCTGCCCGAGTCTGATCGGACAAAAGTCCTAGTGAAAGGGTCCAGCCAACATGAATTCAAGTCAAACCCCCATAAAATTTCGACTCAAAAGGACACTCAGACCTACACATATTATGCGCTCGAGGAACAAAGAGGAATTATGTCCTGGTATACTGATCGTAAATCATATATCAAATCGTACAGAAATTACAAATGGAGTGCCCTTAAACATTCTTGCAGTAGCCTGACAACCATAACGCATCTACAACATCCAAAATAGGCCTCGAGTTGTAAGGGCAGCTGCCGGGTATCGACTCGATATACCACAAGAGCAAGCAACTTTTAAAAAACATGCACCCTTCCTAATCTGCATTACCAAAAGAAAAAGCAAAAAATCAATTTACGATGCAAAAAATCAAACAAATACTCATAAACCATTTCTGATACAATGTCTACACTACAGGAAAATTAAACATCTCCTTGACAAAATCACCAATGCACCATGAGCTCCCAAAAACAATACTACCTTCTGATGTATCCCATGTAAAAAAGAATAATGGCATCCAGAGTTTCACTTTCCAACTGAGCACAAAAAGACATTTTAAGTGACAAAATATTTTAAAAAGAAGTTTTGGAGCCCCCCAAACCCCTCCTCTCTAATAAGTTTCAAATTTTCTGATGATCTCTTTGATGGAACGGCTTCGTCTCAAACCCGAGAGATGTGAACTACGAAGATGATCCCTTTATGCCCCTTGGCTACCTGGTAGATATGATAGCTATGACCAAACTTGAGCCTCCCCATTTCATCATTCACTTCATACTCTTCCTACAAGGTAAACAATGATGGTTACTTAGCCTCTGATATCGGCCCAAAGGGAATACTAAAAACAATAAACGTACACCAGAGATGGTGGTGGTGATGGTGATGGTGGCGTTCTCATGGATCGTGAATGGAAACTGTATGGCTCCCTGACAAAGGAATCAACTTGCAATAAGTCCTCCTAAAAGTCCTGTATTACAATAGCTCCCTCCCAAAATCCCGCCGAACTATTTTTTGCATTAAAAGCAATTGAAATCACTCCAGATTGTCAATTTAAAATCGCAAAACAATATAATTTTTTCTCTGTATATTTTCATCAAAAAAAAAAAGATGTCAACAAACCAAATAGTTACCCTTTTTTACCTAATTATTACTCTATGTACGATATAAAATCAGCTTGGTTTTAAATAGTTAAATGCATTTTTTGTCACAAAAAAATCATATTGTGACCAGATAAATAGAAATACTGCTACAATAAAAATGTCGGTCATGATTGTGAGAAGACATATACCATCAAATACTTGAAAATACAGATTGATTATCATATGCAGCAGCAGTAGCAGCCGCCTCCTGAAAAGTGTACCTCATGAATAACTAAAAGTGTTCAAAGAGTAGAAAGTTATACATTAAAATTCAGTAGGATCATACCTTGGCTTTGATACACTCGATTTTGTAATGACCATTTTCCCCACAAAACCCACATGTTCGTGGCTTCTTGTGACTCCTCCAATCCACTTCTTATTCTGGTAGCGATTCTCGGTCGCCCTTTAGTTTTTACGGGTCCCATCGGATCATGAATTGTAATATCAGAAAATATATCTTTGTTTTGGGAGATAGGTATTACCGAAGAACCAACTTGACTAGCAAGTACTTAGGATAATGCATCAAACTCAACTGTCTGAGTTGTTTTTTTTCGGTTATCAACTTCTGCCAACGTCTTTGACAAGATCGTGTCAAAATCCTCAGCGAATGTAGATAACTTGTATGCTTCTTCTAAACCCTTATTGCATTTATATCGAATGCTCCAATAAAGATCATGATCCACTTCGGTAGGTGCACTGTCACCTAGGCCAACCGAAACACATCGATGTCGTGCATCTATAGTCCATTGCTTCAAAATATATCTATCTGAAATCTCTGACACATGTTTCTTCCATAAAATATTTAGTGCGTGCCTACATAGTAATCCAACGAACTCAAATTGTTTGCATTCACAAGAAACCACTACCCCATCAGAATTATCATACGTGACAGTTTTCCATTTGGTTTGGTCCGATTGCGGGCGTCCAACAATGAACTTAATTAAGGTCCCCTCCTTATACACTTTGTCAGCCCAATAACCAAAGGCATCTTTCAACTCTTGATTGAATATGACAAATAAGGCTTTGGTGTAGCATCTTGCAACTTGCTCCTCAGCTTTCCATCCCAAAGTTAGAACGGGTTTTGAGTTCATGGTATTGAAATCTTCATCTTCCTCAGCAGAACAACGACTTGCTAATGTCTTATCGTACTGGATGACAAACTCGTGCAATGCTGTGTTTGCATTAACAAATGTATCGAAGAATGAATTTATACTTTTAGCCCTTTGACTCGTTCTCGTGCTAACAAGAAATGTATCTTTTAGGTAACAAGGGATCCAACTTTCTCGTTTCCCCCATAACTTTGGCAGCCAACTTTTCTCTGCCAATTTATACCTTGTCATCAACTCTTTCCAACATTCCTCTGCTTCAAGTAAAGTGTTACTATCCCGCAATCTGTTAAAGTATATTTCAAACTCTATACCGTGCATAGTTTTTAAATGCACAATATGCTCACCAATATTCCTGTCAAGATGCCAATCATAATATCGATGTCGAGTATTTGGAAAAACTCTAGCAATTGCATTTCCAATAGCTGCATCCTGATCGGTGATGATAGCTCCCGGTGCTTTACCATGCATACATGTAAGCCATTGATGAAACAACCAGACAAAGATTTTCAATGTCTCATCGGCTAGTAATGCACAACCGAACAAACTAGAATGTCGATGGTGATTGATACCAGTGAAAGGAGCAAATGGTAAACAGAAGCTATTAGTACGATATGTGACATCGAATATAATAACGTCAATAAACTTAACATATGATTCTCGTGATCTCCCATCTACCCAGAATACACTTCTTAAAGTTAAGTCTTCGGCCACATCAAAAGAAAAGTAAAAATCTGAATCATTGGCTTTTTTCTCTTGAAAGTGTTTAATAACTTTAGCACAATTTTGACCGATATTATTCTTTCTTTCAATTCTCAAGTGATCATGAACTTGTTGTGGAGTTACAATGTCATTCTGGCTAGATTCCAATACATTGACAACCTTTGCAATTTCTAAATTTGTTATTCCTTCACTATGTAGCTGCGTAATTAAATTCTTGACTTGTGGCTGTCGATGAACATTCTTGTGTGAACGATGCTTCGATGTCTTTGTTGGACTAGTCAGCTCATGATTGTCATGTTGCTCAACAAATATGGTAACTCTCCAAGTATCAGAATTAGTAAGAATAATCTTCATCCTTGCATTACATCCTACCCGTAGTTGACGATTATGAACTACTTCTTTGTCTGCCTCTCCTTTGCTATTCTTCAGTGTAATCTGACCTCTTTGTTATAGACAAATTTTCTAGATATGACTTTGTTTTTATCTGTCCTGGACTTATTGGTCGACGACCATCTTACACCAAATCCTATCTTCAAAGCATACCGATTATAGAAGTCATATGCAGCTTTCTGACTAACAAACTCCATTCCTATCTGTGGTGTAATAGAAACATCTCTTTCATCATCTTCCAAATTATATATATCATGATATTCAGGGTTGTCCTAAAAATAAAGAGATCAATAATATAGTGAAACATTACATCTTGTAGTACGAAATATGTTTTCAATACATTTCAACCAAGAATCAAGAATCGTTTATATTTGAATAATTAAAATATATATCATGATATAAAGCCAATCATAATTACCTGATTTATGATTTCAGGGTAGTGAGAAAAACTTGTTTCGTAATTCACATCTCCATCAGAATATCCAGTTTCGTGAAGTAAAGGGTCATGTTGATTGTTAATAACCATTGTCCTCCCTGAAACCAATTGTATACTGTGTTTTGTAAAAAAAACTTACAGACATCAACATTCAAAAAAAAAAAATGTACTAATCTGCAATGGCGTGGTGGTGCCACCTGATGTGTGCGTGTGTTTATAGGAACAAAAGAGTCTTCCAGCAATCTTCATTGTCATGAGCTGAATTAGTGAGAAAGATCAAGGATCCTTCTGAATTGTGGTCTATCTCACTTTATGGCTCTCTCAATGATAGCCTGAAGTGTGTGATCGTTGTATTGTGATGGAATAGATGTGGTTGGTTCCTTTCTCTTTGTACCACAGCACGATCATGGCCATAGAATATAGTCCATTATAGTATCTGTATCCCTCTCCCTCAATTAGAATGTCCGGCATATTAGGTCTAGGTCCTTAACTATTTTGTATTATTAGCCACAGGACACCATAATTTTCAATATTAGCTAAGGGTCTAAGGCCCCGACAAGTATACATTCATCTCCAAAAAGAGTATATATTCGTCTTCATACAGAATATACATTCATTTCAAAAAGAGTATACATTCGTCGGGAGGGACTTAAGGAGCTATATTTCGAAATTAACATGTTCTGCAACTAAAAGTCATCCCTCAAAAAGGACTTATGTCAAACTTCCCCTATAATTTAATTATGAATTGTAGAAAATGCTACCAAAGCATGATCATGGCAACAGACTATAATCCATTATAGTCTCCCTCTCCCTCCTCAGTTTGAGTACGAGTCTAACTCAGGGGGATCGAGCCTGATTGGTTTAGCTGAATTTGGGTCAAATTCTGCTAAACTGGAAGGTAAAGCAATCAGAAGTTAAAACTTCACTTTAGGCCTATTATTGCACAAAGCTCAAATATTTAGATACGTGTACTCGATTTTAATCAGGTTGGGTATGGTGAAATTCGGGTCTATATGGACAAAATGAGTCAAATTTGTAAAAATAAAAAATAAAAAATTAATGCCCAAGTGAATTGCTCATTTAGGTTATGTTCCATGACTGAAAAGTTACTGGTGATCTAATGATGCAATAACACAGAACACACAATCTCTGGTCCAAAGTAAGATCATGGCATCAAACGATGGTCAGAACTAAAAATAAAAAATAAAAATCTCTCAAGGCATGATATGATCAAAAACCTGTAGGGCCATGGCGATCGATTACCTGCTTGGCCTTGTAGCCAAGGCGACGGGCTTTGTCGGGGCGGGTGGGCCGGGTGACGCAGACAATGGAGGGGTACTGTCGGTACTCCCAGCCGTCGGGGGTTGAGGACGCGGGCACCGCTGGAGCCGTCGGGGATGAGGACGCGGGCGGAGCCGTCGGGGGTTGAGGACGCGGGTGCCGCCGAGGGATGAGGACGCGGGCGGAGGGCTCGGGGGTTGAGGACGCGGGCGGAGGGAGCCGATCTCTCTCTCTCTCTCTCTGTGGTCTTCTCTCTCAGCGAACCAGAGAAAAAGAGAGGTCGGGGGCCAATCGGTTGGGTTCCTCTTTCTCTCATCAAAGGGGCAGCCTATCGAATCTGAGCCCTTCAATGGATAAGAATCGGATGGCTGACAGTGACAGCCTAAACTAAAAATAAGCTGTTAGCCCATATCCCGTTCTCTCTCTCTCTCTCTCTCTCTCTCTCTATATATATATATATATATATATATATATATATATATATATATATATATATATATATATATATATATATATATATATATATATATATATATATATATATATATATATATATATATATATATATATATATATATATATATATATATATATATATATATATATATATATATATATATATATATATATATATATATATATATATATAGGGGGCGGGGAGCCTGCACCCGAGGTGCAGCAAGAACGCTGCACCTCTCGCTTGTTTACCTACCTAGAAGTTTTGGCATTTGATGAAATTTGGTGAGGGTGTTGTCTAGGGTAAGATGATCATCCTCACAATTTTCATCAAATTTCAAAACTTCTAGGGGGGTCAAATGGTCGAAGCAAAATCTGCAGATTTTAACGGTGACTGCGGACGGCTGATTTTGCTTCGACCATTTGAACCCCCTAGAAGTTTTGGAATTTGATGAAAATTGGTGAGGATAATCACCTTACCCTAGACAACACCCTCACCAAATTTCAGCAAAATCCAAAACTTCTAGGTAGGTAAAACAATGCCTGAGGTGCAGCGTTCTTGCTGCACCTCAGGTCCAGCATCCCCGCCCCCCTATATATATATATATATATATATATATATATATATATATATATATATATATATATATATATATATATATATATATATATATATATATATATATATATATATATATATATATATAATAGGGGAGGGTTTTGTGGGGAGTACAAAGAACGGTTAGGATCTGTCTTTGAGAGGGGGATAGAATGAGGGGATAAGATAAATTGGTATTAATTAAGGCGAGTGAGATTCATCTAGAGAGAGGGGAACGACTAAGATTGAATCGAGTTAAAGTGTGGCGATGAAATTAAGTGGAGGAAGTAATAAATTAGTGAAGGACTTGATTGTAAAAAAAAAAAAATTAATAATCGTTTGAAGAGTTTTCATGTAAAAAAAATAGGGATATATTCGGTATTGATCCGATTGTTCACATATTTTCTTGCCAATGATTAATTGGCTATGGCTTCCACCTAAACGTGGTCTCCCTCACCATGCCAAATAAAATTGAAGTTCCTTATTTTGTTAGGGAGATAATAACTCGTCTCTCTCTCTCTCTTCTCTCTCTCTCTCCATAGCAAATTCCCAATCGCAACCGTCCGCCATGCAGAGACCTGACCCCATCTCTATTTCTCTCTCTAAATCTCTCCTCTCTCCCTCTCATCCGATCGGTTCTCTCTCTCTCATCTCTCTCCCTTCCTTAATTCTCTCTCAAATAATATTAGGAATTTTGAGACTCCTCGCGAAGAGAGAGAAACTCAATCCCGTATCCCGTTTCAAACCTCCAGACCCGAGAGAAGATATCGCCCATACTGAAAAAAAAATGGATCCCAAACCTCTCATTCCTGTGATTTGGTAAGGAGAGAGAGAATCATGTACCCGAGAGCAAATATCGCCCAAAACGGAAAAATAATTTCAGGATTAAAAAAATAAAAAAACTCAAAAAAATGGATACCCTCATTCATGCGATTTGGTGAGGAGAGAGAGTTACGTAGTCCAATTATCCTCCTGAAATCGAGATCTCTCCCTCTCTACGTCTCTCTCTCTCTCTCTCTCTAATCGATCTCTCGCCCCATCATCCAACTCTCTGATACGTGCATGCATGGGAGGTACGAGGCATCTACCCTACACGTGTCCAGCACTGAGCTTGTGGGGGAATGGGGTCTCAACCGGATGACCGAGTCAAAGAGGTTATGGGGTCGTGTGATCATGTGGTGTCTATGTGTCAGGTGGTAGTTGTAACTTAATTAGTAGTGCTGTCAAGTAGGTGTGTGTTTAGTGGAGGAGTGCGTTGTTGAGTGATGTAGGAGGGCTGTTCGGTGGTGTGGAAGTCTCTGTATATATGGTTATGTTGTTAATGAAGATGGAGAAGAACTTATCCTTTAAAACTGAACATCGGAGGTTTTGGTTTCCCTCGAAGTAAACCACCCAAAATCCAAGATTCCGCGTAAGAAGAAGAATCACGTATCAGTTCTGGTATCAGAGCCAGACGATTCTGCGATGGCGGACGGTACCAGGATGTCCAAGCTTGATGAATCCATCTCCCACTTGAAGGAGGCGTCCGTTCAGCAAGGACAGATACTTGCAGGCCAGAACCAGATCCTTCAAGATCTTAACAATAAGATCAATGCCATGGACATGAAATATGATCTTATCTCGCAGGAGGTGTTGCGAGACAAAGGTGACCCTTCGGCGAATCACTCTGTCAATCGACAAGAGGGATCTCAGAGAGCTGGCTTCATCCAAACGCGCACAGTGCGTTTGGACTTCCCATGTTTCGACAGCGGAGATCCAGCAGGGTGGATATACCGGGCAGAGCAGTTCTTCGCCTACCACCAAACTACGCTCGAGCAAAGACTGTTGCTTGCTTCTTTTCATCTGGAAGGCGATGCACTCCAATGGTTTCGCTGGATGGAGAGATCCGGCGCCGTAGCTGGGTCACTGGGTGGGAGGAGTTCACTCGGATGCTGGCGGTTCGATTTGGGCCCACTGAATTCGAAGACCCCATGGCAATGTTGGCCAAACTCCGTCAAACTTCTTCCGTGCAAGATTACCAGGCCCAGTTTGAAAAACTGGCCAACCGCACGGAAGGTATCAATGAGGCCTTCATGACTAGTTGTTTCTTGGGGGGTCTAAAGGATTAAATACGGCTCAATGTCCAAATGTTCAAACCAACAACGCTATCAGCGGCGATTGGACTCTCGCGCCTTCAAGAGGAGAAGGTGGGAACTCACAGGCGGTATTCCAAGCCATATAGTGGCAGTAGCATGACTCCCAAGCCCCCGGGGCCAATCATCACTCAACTAACTCCGGCACAATTGAAGGAGAGGCGAGATCGTGGGTTATGTTATAACTGTGATGAAAAGTGGTCACCGAGACACCGGTGTAAAATTCAAAAGCTATTCCTAATGGAAGCCTCATGGCCTGAAGAAGGTGAGGGAGATACTCCGGAACCGGCTGTGGAACCGGTTGAAGAGCCATCTACCTTCGAGCCAGATTCATCACCAGAGATCTCTCTCCATGCGATCGCCGGTGCGGCTACCCCCCAAACAATGAGGGTAATCGACATCTTGAACCGCCATCCGGTGGTCGTTCTCATCGACTCCGGCAGTACCCATAATTTTTTGGATACTAAGGTCGCTAAGAAGATAGGTGTACAACTGCATGAAGGAGGTCACCTCGATGTCATGGTGGCTAATGGCGAGAAGATATGCAGTCAAGGGAGGTGCTTAAATGTGACCCTCATCATACAAGGTATGCCCATATGATTTTTATACCCTTCATCTCGGAGGTTGTGATATTGTACTTGGAGCACAGTGGCTCCACACCCTGGGGCCAATCCTGTGGGACTTCTCCAACTTGTGGATGAAGTTCTCGATGGGGGACAAGCCTGTCTGCATTCGAGGGGCGTCTTCAAAAGAGATTTTCGTCAAGGGAGAAGACAACATGAAGAAAATCCTTAATACCAGGGAGCGTGGGGTGCTACTACAGTTATGTAGCTTGGTAGACTTTCCACATCAAAGTGTCGCGGATCCGGTACTGCTTAGGTTACTCCAGGAATTCCAGGATGTTTTTGACGAACCTACACATCTTCCTCCATCTCGAGTGCAAAACCACCGGATTCCACTCATCGAGGGTACACCTCCGGTCAGTGTACGCCCATACAGGTACCCTCACTTCCAAAAGACTGAGATTGAAAATATCATCCGTGAAATGCTTCGAACAGGGGTCGTGCGACCGAGCCAAAGCACATTCTCTTCACCGGTGTTGCTAGTTTGCAAAAACGATGGTGGTTGGCGGCTCTGTGTGGACTACCGTGCTTGTAATCAAGTAACCATCAAGGACAAATTTCCTATTCCCGTTATTGACGAACTTCTAGATGAACTATATGGTGCCACCACCTTCTCAAAGCTCGACTTGCGATCTGGGTATCACCAGATCCGAGTTTGTGCCGACGACGTACAAAAAACAGCTTTTCGCACCCTTGAAGGTCATTATGAATTCTTGGTAATGCCCTTTGGCCTCTCCAACGCACCGTCCACCTTCCAAGAGTTGATGAACGAGGTATTCAAGCCTTACCTGCGGAAATTTGTGTTAGTTTTCTTTGATGATATCCTTGTGTACAGCAACTCCCTGCATAGTCACTTGTTGCACCTGCGTACTACTCTAGAGATACTGAGATCTCATAAGCTCTTTGCTAAGAGATCCAAGTGTCAGTTTGGCGTGGAGGAGATCGAGTACTTGGGGCACCTTATCTCCAAACATGGGGTGGCCACCGATTCCTCCAAAATTTCTTGTATGCTAAGTTGGCCTCATCCCCAAACTCTTAAGTCTCTTAGGGGATTTCTGGGGCTAACGGGGTATTACAGGAAGTTCCTCAAAGACTACGGCAAAGTGGCGGTGTGGGGGAAAATCTTCGTGCCGACCCGAAGTCTTCGCCGCACCAGTCAATTGAAGTTGAAGTTGAAGATCGTTGGTCGATCTGTTGATTGAAGTTGACGCTTTCAATTTGTAAGCTGAGAAGCACTCAGAGAGAGTTGACACGAGATATGATCTCGGAGTTCAGCCGAAGCCTACGTCTCCGTGCTATAGGGAGCAACCCGAATTCACTAACACTTTGCTTGAAGTGACCTCGACAGGCCGAGTGTCACTGAAGTCTCTCCGATCTCTTCAGAGACAAGAAGAAGATCAAGGAGAGGTTGAGGATAGTTGGAATTCCAGAGCTCTGGTTTTGGAAATGAGATTTCGGATCCTTTTACATTCGTAGGGTCTGCTATTTATAGGATTTTCTGGTGATAAATGGCGGTTTTTGCTGAAGTATCTGGGGATCCTCCAGGTAAAGCTGGTGGGCCCCGTTGCCGTCTCCTGGGGAATTCCACAGGCTCCTGGGCCCACCAGGCAGGGCCGGTGGGTCCCGCGGTAGTCTTCGGGGGCCCACCAGGCAGGGCCGGTGGGTCCCGCGGTAGTCTTCGGGGGCCCACCAGGCAGGGCCAGTGGGTCCCGCTGTGGTCTTCGGGGACCCACCAGGCAGGGCTGGTGGGTCCCACTGTGGTCTTTGGGGGCCCACCGGGCAGGGCTGGTGGGTCCCGCTGTTTGCGAACTTCTTACCAAAATTTGCACCCACAGTTACCCCCTCCAAGTTAGCTGAGGGGCCACCTTGGCTGGCTTGGATTCTTGGTGCAAAAGCTAACGATCCCCCGTCACAAATGCAAAGGAGCTTGTCGAGTGTTAGCGTCAAAATAGACTGATCGATCAAAGTTGACCGATCGGTCGATTTTGACCGATCGGTTGATTTTGACCGATCGATCATATTTGACCGATTGGTTGATTTTGACCGATCGGTTGATTTTGACCGATCGGTCATATTTGACCGATCAGTTAAATCCAACCGGTCAAGGTTTGAGAGATCAGGCAAAAAACCAAGTTTTTTACCTGATCCAGTAAAAAATCGACCGATCGGTTGATTTTGACCGATCGGTCATGTTTGATCGATCGGTTAAAATCAACCGGTCAAGGTTTGAGTGATCGGGCAAAAAACCAAGTTTTTTGCCCGATCCAGTAGAAAATCGACCGATCGGTTGATTTTGACCGATCGGTCATGTTTGACCGATTGGTTAAAATCAACCGGTCAAGGTTTGAGTGATCGGGCAAAAAACCAAGTTTTTTTGCCTGATCCAGTAGAAAATTGACCGATCAGTTGATTTTGACCGATCGATCATGTTTGACCGATCGGTTAAAATCAACCGGTCAAGGTTTGAGTGATCAGGCAAAAAACCAAGTTTTTTGCCCGATCCAGTAGAAAATCGACTGATCGGTTGATTTTGACCGATCGGTTAAAATCAACGGGTCAAGGTTTGAGTGATCGGGCAAAAAACCAAGTCTTTTGCCCGATCCAGTAGAAAATCGACCGATCGGTTGATTTTGACCGATCGGTCATGTTTGACCGATCGGTTAAAATCAACCGGTCAAGGTTTGAGTGATCGGGCAAAAAACCAAGTTTTTTGCCCGATCCAGTAGAAAATCGACCGATCGGTTGATTTTGACCGATCGGTCATATTTGACCGATCGGTTAAAATCAACCGGTCAAGGTTTGAGTGATCGGGCAAAAAACCAAGTCTTTTGCCCGATCCAGTAGAAAATCGACCGATCGGTTGATTTTGACTGATCGGTCATGTTTGACCGATCGGTTAAAATCAACCGGTCAAGGTTTGAGTGATCAGGCAAAAAACCAAGTCTTTTGCCCGATCCAGTAGAAAATCGACCGATCGGTTGATTTTGACCGATCAGTCATGTTTGACCGATCGGTTAAAATCAACCGGTCAAGGTTTAAGTGATCGGGCAAAAAAAACAAGTCTATTGCCCGATCCAGTAGAAAATCGACCGATCGGTTGATTTTGACCGATCGGTCATGTTTGACCGATCGGTAAAAATCAACCGGTCAAGGTTTGAGTGATCGGGCAAAAACCAAGTCTTTTGCCCGATCCAGTAGAAAATTGACCGATCGGTTGATTTTGACCAATCGGTCATGTTTGATCGATCGGTTAAAATCAACCGGTCAAGGTTTGAGTGATCGGGCAAAAAACCAAGTCTTTTGCTCGATCCAGTAGAAAATCGATCGATCGGTTGATTTTGACCGATCGGTCATGTTTGACCGATCGGTTAAAATCAACCGGTCAAGGTTTGAGTGATCGGGCAAAAAAAAACAAGTCTTTTGCCCGATCCAGTAGAAAATCGACCGATCGGTTGATTTTGACCGATCGGTCATGTTTGACCGATCGGTTAAAATCAACCGGTCAAGGTTTGAGTGATCGGGCAAAAAAAACAAGTCTTTTGCCCGGTCCATTAGAAAATCGACCGATCGGTTGATTTTGACCGATCGGTATGTTTGACCGATCGGTTAAAATCAACCGGTCAAGGTTTGAGTGATCGGGCAAAAAACCAAGTCTTTTGCCCGATCCAGTAGAAAATCGACCGATCGGTTGATTTTGACCGATCGGTCATGTTTGACCAATCGGTTAAAATCAACCGGTCAAGGTTTGAGTGATCGGGCAAAAAACTAAGTTTTTTGCCCGATCCAGTAGAAAATCGACCGATCGGTTGATTTTGACCGATCGGTCATGTCTGACCGATCGGTTAAATTCAACCGGTCAAGGTGATTAGGCGAAAGAGCCTGTTTTTCGCCCGATCCTCTGGTAAATTATCCAACAGCCTGCCGGTTGATGGGATAACATCTTAGTGCAACAATTTGGAGTAGAATATTCTACTGTGAACCGGTGGGCCTGATGGACCGGTGAGTCTTCTGACCCGGTGGTTTGGTTGAACCAGTGGTCCAGCTGGTTTGACGCTTTGTCTGGTCCCGACTGTTCGCCTGGTTTTGCACTTGCTACGGATTGATGCCACGTGTCCCTGGTAAAAACACGCGATTTGATATAGTGATGACACGTGTCTTTTCGAACTGTGCGCCGGTTTACCCTGGGTATATATGCTTCTCTGTTTTTCATTTTTACTTCGTGCTGTCAGAATTTTTCAAACTCCAAGCTTTTTGCTCTCGATTTCTCGCTTTCTGTTTCTCTTGATCGGTCAAATGGCATCCTCAGGCAGTTTGAAGAAGAATGCAGTTCCCTCCAAGCGGAAGGGGAAGGAGATTGCTGAAGATTCATCCCCTCCAAAAGGTCGGGGCAAGGGCAAGGCGGTGCTTGTAGAGTTGGGTCAGTTAGGCAAGAGACACACGGGAGTTGGATTTGCTTCTGCTCCATCAAGACCAGAGCACATCCGAAAGCGAAGTTCGTCTTGGGCCCCTTAATGTCTCTGGTAGAGGAGCCTGCCTATGTCTACAACACGGGTAGCCAGCTTACCGACAAGAAGAGGGCAAAGTGGCGAAAGCTGCTGGCGTGTTTCACGGAGGGGAAGAACCAGCCGTCTCTGCCAGGAGTCCTATCTGGTTTTGGTATCGACAAACAGACAGTGTTCGTTAATGTCGCCAGTATGGAGCAGGTGATGGGGACAGTGGTCTCAGTAGGCCAGTTGAACTGTGGACTGCGTCTTCCACTTCTGTCGTTCGCCGCGAGGTTGCTAAATACCTCCGGCCTGTGCCTAGGACAGCTCACTGGAAATGCATGGAGGATAATCTACGCCTTCTGCCGCGTAGAATCCGATTTCCAGAAGGAGCTAAGGGAGTGCTACTCTAGCATCCCGGATGATGAAGAGGCCCGGATTGAATTAGGCTACTTTTTCTATCATTACAGATGGGCGTCGAGGAAAGACAGCCCTTTCTTCAACCTGACAGGTGTTTCTGCCTTACGCCCCCTCGCTGACACAGTCCCTTTTGATAAACTCTACACTAAGTGGCCGCTCTCAGTCGCTGGTGCCTGGACTCCACTTTCAGTGCCCGAGACTCCTCGCGCCGACGTAAATAAGGAGATAAAGATGTACTATGCAGGAGGTGAGCTGGCTTGGCCTTCGGAGCGGGTTGGTGCCATCGACAACCTGTTTCTAGAATTGACCTGCGGTACCAGATCTTGGAAGCAGTTTTCGAACTGCCCAGTCATGTATGGCAACGCCAATCTCCTTCATCGATCACAGGCCAGATATGAAGATAACGAAGTCTTGTATTCCGACTATGAGGAGGATCCTCAGTCGGGCAAGATTACCAGAAGGATTCGGGTCGAGAAGAAGGCCTACGGTGCGAGGCGCCGACTGCCCACTACTGAAGAGAAGTTGGTGATACGCCGGGGTCCAGCGAAGAAAAGGAAAATCCTCATCGAACAGAAGGAAGATGAAGAGAAAGAAAAGAAGAAAGAAGATGAAGAAGAGGAAGAAAAGAAGGAGGAGGAAGAAGAAGAAGAAGAAGAAGATGCTGAAAATAGTAGTAATGATGACGATGATGAAGATGGGGGTGGTGAGGATCATCTTCCTCCCACCCCCACTGATGGGGACGGTGGAAATGGGGGTGGTGAGGAAGAAATTCCTCCCACCCCCACTGGTGAGGACCAAGGACAGGGGGGTGGTGGGGATGACCTTCCTCCCACCCCCACTGGTGGTGAAGAAGAAGAAGAAGACTCTCAGCCTATCCCCATCGATGAGGCTAAGGCCCGCCGCATAGAGGGGGTTATGGATGCCGAGGGCGAGGGCCACAAGGTGGTTCCCACCTACCGCTTTGAGGAGCTGAAGAAGCGCCCGATGCGCTTGAAGATTAAATTTTCGGGGAGTGGTGGGGTTGGAAGTAACCCCACACCCCTCGACCAAGTTCCCCCAGTTACTCCTCGTCTCGAAGGCGCGACTACAAGCGGGGGTCTGGAGGTTGAACAACCCCCACCCCCTTCGTGTTCTTTGGCTGAAGAGATGGCACTCATCGTGGCCGGACTCGAGCATTCGAGCGGGCACCAAGATGAAGGGGGGGGTCTCACCTCCTCGAGACGTTCCCTCTCCCGCACACTTGGAGAGAGGAAGCCGGGTGGGTGATGAGACTCCCCAACCCCAGTCGGAGCCAACCCCCACTAAGGAGAGGTCGACCCCCAAGGGTAAGAGCTCCGACCGTGGGAAGGGAAAGGCATCTCGGGTCGATGCCTCAGGTATCCTTACTAAATTCTTCTTCTGATCACACTGCCTTTGAAGTTTGAAATTATTCTAACTCTTTGAATTTGTTGATTGTAGGTACGCCTGCTGGCCCGACTCAGAAGTTGAAGAATTTGGGTGAGGTTGACATCAACCACCCAACTAGTGTGATCCGGATGCTATGCAATCTTCCGGATGCTACTCTGGATGAAGCCTTCGGCAGGCTTGAAGTAGTGGTATGTGCATCTGCTTGATTCGATCATCGAGTTGTTTCTCTAGAATGATTCTAACTCTTTGGTCTATTTACAGAACTCAGCAGTTTTGAAGTTCGCGAGCAAGCTCTTCAGGAGGGCAGGAGAACGGGAGGCTTCATCTGAGGTGTCCCGTTTGACAGCTGAACTGGAGGCTGCCCACGAGGAGAGGGACAAGCTGAGGGAGGTTCTTTCCTCAAAGAAAGAATCTCTCAAGGCTAAGATCGAGGCTCTTCGCAAGGAGAAGCTGGATAGCAAGGCGTGGCAGGAAGGTTACGAGGCTCGGGGTCACGAGCTTGAAGATTTGAGGAAACGACTCTTCAGGATCAAGACCTTGTCTTTCGAGCGAGCGACAGAAAATAAGGAGCTGAAGGAGCAACTTGCTGCCCAGAACGCTGCCTTTGCTACCAAAGAGGAGACTCTTAAGAAGGAGTTGGAGCATGCGCAGACTGAATGCAAGAGCTACAGGGAAACAGCTGAGAAGGCGGTGGAGGCGCTCAGGGTTCACGCTAGCAGTGTTCGATCTTCTAAGGCTTCTGCGGTGAGCAAAGCTCGTGCTGGATCCGAGGGAGAGAAGTCACGTGCACCAAGCGTGGCCAAACCTTGAGATCTTATATCTTCTTTTTCGTCGTTTGTACTTGTAAACTCTCGATATGTGACGGCTCACCTCTGTACTTGAAATTTTTGATAATGAAGATATCTTTTTGGTGTTAGAAAATTGAATGTCTTGTGTTGAATATCCTTTGAGTGTTGCATTCTGGATAGTATTGGAATGTTGAATAGATATAATCACTTGAATGTATGGGGTCAAGTCACAACTCGATTACCCAAACTTGTTATATAACTTGAAAATTGAACTTGAATTCGTGTAACATTTATAAGTGAGGGGTCGAGTCGCAACTCAAACACCCAAACCTATTAGACGATATCGAGATTGATTGAAATTGAAGGTCAATTAACATTTGTAAGTAAGGGGTAGTGTCACAACACAAACTCCCAGACCTGTTAAATTGACCCGTAGCTTGAAGGTTGTTTTGCATGACAACCCGAAATCGTTTAACATCTACCCGTAAGGGGTTGAGTCGTAACTCGCACCCAAACTTGTTAAACGACCTTGTAATTTGAATGTAGATTGAATGTAGATAATTCAAAACTGCTTCAGAACTTGAATTGAAAAAGCTGAGCATTTGAACACTTGAAAGAGAACTTTATTCATCATGGAATTTACATCATAGATATAACAATTTGAGATGTCTGGCATTCCAAGCTCGTGGTAGTCTATCTCCTTCTGGTGAGATCAGTCGATAAGAGCCTTTGCCTCCCACTAATTCGACGATATATGGACCTTCCCAGTTTGGAGCAAGTTTTCCACTGCTGTGTTCTTTAGTGTTGTAGAAAACTGCTCTGAGAACTAGGCTGCCCACTGGGAATTGTCTCTTGTAGACCTTCTCATCGTAGGCTCGTTTGATCTTCTGTTGATACTTGGCCACACGAAGAGATGCTTGGTCTCGTAGTTCTTCAGAGAAGTCCAGATCATTGACTCGAAGCTCTTCATTGATCCCTTCTTCAACTGCTCTGGTCTTAAGAGTATTCGATATGTTTTCTGTTGGGAATACTGCTTCTGATCCATATGTTAGACGAAAGGGTGAGAACCCAGTTGATCTTCTCGGAGTTGTGCGATATCCCCAAAGAACTTCAGGTAGGACCTGTTCCCACAATCCTTTCTTGTTGTTGAGTTTCTTCTTGAGTATACCAAGAATAGCTCTATTGGAGGCTTCAGCTTGACCATTTCATTGAGGGTACCTTGGAGTTGAATAGAAGAGCTTGATTCTGTTGTTCAGACAGAATTCACAGAACTTATCGGAGTCGAATTGAGCCCCATTGTCAGCAACAAGTACTTGAGGTGTGCCAAACCTTGAGAAGATGTTGTATCGAATGAACTTGATCACTTCATCATCAGTCTCTCGGAAGAGTGGTACAGCTTCGACCCATTTGGTGAAGTAATCTGTGGCCAGTAGTAGGTACTTCTTCTTGCTCGGAGTTGGGGGGAAGGGACCCAAGAAGTCCAACCCCCATTGATAGAAAGGCCACGGACTCGACAGTTGATGAAGCTCATCTGCAGGGAGGTGGATAGCTCGAGCATGCCGTTGGCATGGCTCGCATCTTTGAACCACTTGGTGAGCATCCTTTGCCATTGTTGGCCAGTAGTAACCTTGTAGCTTTGTTTTGGCTTCAAGAGATCTTCCTCCCGAATGATTTCCACAAGCTCCAGAGTGGATATCAATTAGGATTGCCTTTGCATGTTCAGGACCAATGCACTTGAGCAACATCCCATTATGAGACTTGAAGTATAGATCTTCTCCTTGAATGATATAGCATAGAAGCTTTCTTTGAAGTCTTCGGGCTTGATTTGGATCTTCGGACATTTTGCCATGTTTGAAGAAGTTGAAGATTGGTTGTCTCCAGTCCTCAAGTTCACTTGTGGTGGTAAGGTTTGATATCAGTTGATCTCTACCCCCAGATCTCTTTGTGGTAGCAATGATCTGCTGTTCGGGGATAGTCTTGGGCATTTCTTGATAATTGATTTGTATCTGCCTTCCTCCAAGTGAATCTCCAAGAACTGAGGCAGCATTGGCTAATGCATCTGCTTCTCGATTCTCTGCTCTTGGGATTTGAATGAATTCAGTCTTAGTAAAACGTTGTTGAAGACGTCGTACTAAGGCCAAGTATAGTTGCATTCTCTCTTCACAAGCTGTGGACTCTCCGTTGATTTGCCTCATAATCAGCTGGGAGTCGCTGTAGATAATAATTCGATCCACCCCCAGGGATTCAGCCATTTTGAGTCCGGAGATGAGGGCTTCGTATTCTTCTTCATTGTTGGTGGCATTGAATCCGAGGAGAGTGCCCTTCTGAAGATGATCTTGTTCGGGGGATATCAAGACTATCCCAATTCTCGAACCGATCGCACTTGAAGCTCCATCAGTATAAAGCTTTCACGGAGGAGTTGTGGCAATAGTCTCGGGGCTTGGATCGGTTTTTGTTGCAAGATTGAATGGAGGATTCGCTTCATCTTCTAAGCGCATATCGACATCTTCTTCCCAAGTGATGGGGTCTTCCACCGGAAAGTCAGCTAGAAAATCAGCAATGGCCTGGCCTTTGATGGAAGTGCGAGATTCGAATTGAATCCCCAGAGCACTCATTTCGATCACCCATTTGGTCATTCGACCAGCTCGACCAGCTTTGTCAACGATATCTTTGAGTGGGTGCTCGGAAATAACCGTGATCTGATGAGAGACAAAGTAGGGTTGGAGGCGACGTGATGCAGTGAGCAAGGCCAGAATGACCTTCTCAGTTTTTGAGTAACGAGTCTCAGCCGGAAGAAGAGTATGGCTGATGTAGTAGACTGGATGCTCGATGCCTTCTCTTTTGCTGACTAGAACCGCACTGATTGCTTGATTAGTAACGGTGAGATAAAGCCATAGATCTTCTTTTGGAAGTGGGGCCGTCAGGATAGGGGCTTGCACCAGGTATTTCTTGATGTCTTGAAATGTTTCTTCGCAGTTTGGACTCCACCCAGAGGTATCCGCCTTTCGTAGCTTGTCGAAGAGAGACTTACACTTGTCGAAAGATTTTGAGATGAATCTATTGAGGGCAGCAAGTCTTTCGGTGAGACGTTGCACTTCCTTGCGATTGGTAGGTGATGGCATGTCGAGGATGGCTCGAATTTGATCGGGGTTTGCTTCAATGCCCCTCCTGGTCACAAGATGACCCAGGAATTTCCCCGATTGAACTCCGAAAGCACACTTGGCTGGATTGAGCTTCATGCGATACTTTTGAAGGATCTGGAATGTTTCAGCCAGATCGGATAGATGGTTTCCTCTACTGGAGCTCTTGGTGAGAAGATCGTCGACGTAAACTTTGACATTGCGACCTATCTGGTCTTCGAACATCTTTGTGACTAACCTTTGATATGTAGATCCAGCATTTTTGAGGCCGAATGGCATTACATTGTAACAGTAGAGACCTCTGCTAGTCACAAAGCATGTCTTCTCTTGATCATCAGGGTGAAGCGGAATTTGATTGTACCCAGAGTATCCATCCATGAAAGATAACAGTTCGTGGCCAGCAGTGGCATCGACGAGCCTGTCTATTCTTGGCATGGGGAATGGATCTTTGGGACAAGCTTTGTTGAGGTTGGTGAAGTCGATGCACACTCTGACCTTCCCGTTCTTCTTAGGAACAGCAACTATATTAGAGATCCAAGTAGGATACTCTACTTCACGGATGAAGCCTGCTGTGAGTAGTTTACTGATTTCCTTTTGAACAGCAACTTGCAGCTCTGGTCGGATTGTACGCAGTTTTTGCTTGACAGGCTTCACTTCTTCTTTGATCGCGAGCCGGTGGCAGGCATCATCTTGATTGATCCCTGACATGTCTTCAAAACACCAGGCGAAGACATCGATATTGGACTGGAGGAAGGATACCATGTCTTGCGCTTCTGCGTCGCTAAGACCGGTACCAATGAATGTTTGTCGATGGAGATCTCCACTACCAATATTGATTGGGATGATTTCTTCGATTGAAGGTGAGGCTTCCTATTCGATTGGTGGGGGCTCGATCGGTGGAATCTCCTTTGATTGCTATTTGGAAGAAGGGCCAGCTTTATCTCGTGGCCGCTTTGGAGAAGCGATGTTGATCTTACGATCAGTTTTTGCAACAGCGGCTTCACATGATCTCCCGGCTTGTTGATCTCCTCGTATGCAGACACTGCCTTCTCCCGTTGCAAATTTTAGGAGTTGATGATAAGGAGAGGAGATGGCATTTATCTGGTGGAGGAATGGTCGCTCGAGAATGGCATTGTAGCTGGATGTTCCTTCGACGATAGCAAATCTCACCAAGACTCGAGTCTCTTGGCTGAGATCGAGAGTGAACCTTGACTCACCCATAGTGATGCTTTGTTCACCGTTGAAGCTGGTGATCACCGTTGGAACAACGTCAAGACTTGAATATTTATGCCCTAGACGTTTGAAGCAGTCTGAGAACATAATGTCGATGGAGCTTCCGATATCGATGAGAATTCGATTGACAGTGCTCCCGTCAATGAGAAGCTTCAAGACTAGAGGGTCTCGATGTGGAGTTTGAACTCCTTGAAGGTCGGTGTCGTTGAAGACAATAAAGGGCCAAGCTAAACCCTCTATAGGTTTCTCGATCCATGTGTCCCCTTTGTTCGCAGCAGCACGAACATGGAAGATACGTCGAACTTGCCGATCAACTTCTTTCCCGGTCACCGCTTGATTGTGCAATGATCCGTGAATACCGAAGACGTTGGCATTCACAGTAAGAGAAGATCGGTTGGAAGAGATTTGATGGACCCAGCATGCTTCTTTCCCTTTTGCGGAGGATTGGCGTTGATCTTGCCCATCTCTGGTAAATTCTTGTAGATGACCCTCTCGCAACAAGTCTTCGAGGTGAAATTTTAGCCGATAGCACCGATCGGTGGAATGGCCGTGACTTCGGTGGAAGTCACAATAAACCGTTTTGTCAGCAGTGAATTTAGTATTCGGCTGAAGAGGATTGGGCCTTCGGAGGAATTCTTCATGTTGAATTCGGTCGAGGATCTGTTCGACTGGCAAATTTCACTCAGTGAAAGTGGTCTTCGTTGGGGATCGTTGTCCGTTGTTCTTCGACCGTTTGTTAGCAAGGGGGACTGCTGCCTCAGCATTGTGAGCTTTGGCAGCATACTTCGGAGCTTCTCTCTTCGCAGGCCTTCGCTTCGACTCTCGCCCCTTTCGAGCCACTTGATCATCTTCAACTTCAATCTCCCTCTGAATTCGATCGAACATTGAACCCAGGGAAGGAGGGGGATTGCGAATGAAGTCATTGTAGATGTGTAGATCAAAGCGGAGAGCGTTCTGGAAAGCCAACATGATGGCTTCATCATCCAGATGCCTCCCGGAGAGGGCAGCATGCTCATTGCGGAATCTCCTTGTGAAACTGCGGAGACTCTCGTCAGCACCCATCCTTAGCCGATAGAGGGAGTCGAGTTTTTTTTATGGCTTCAGATTGAGTTGATAATGTTGCACGAAGAGGTTAGCCAAAACACCGAACTGGGTAATGGACCCGGCTCGGAGATTATGGTACCAATCGAGTGATGGCTCATCGAGACTTCCGGTGAAAGTGCGACAAAGCACGTTGTTCTCTTCTTCGTGCGGTGTCAAGGCTTGCTTGAAAGCTAGTATATGGAGAGTCGGATCCCCTTTGACGCAATTGAATTTGGGGAGAGTGGGAGTTCTCCATCCCCTTGGAAATGTCGACTCGAAGAGGCTTCGATGGAGAGGTCCGGCAGAGGAGTATCTGTCCCTACGACCATGCCCTCGACTTGGATGTAGATCGAGTGGCAAGATCGAGAGGTCTTGTTCAGGCCTCTGAGTATCAACTGGTTGGAGTCGGTGGCGAAGATCCGACCCGAGCCCATACTGAAGTGGAATAGATGGAGAGATTCTACTCTTTGAAGGAGCCCCTCTCATCTGGTGCTTCCTCGGTATGTTAGGTTTTGACGGTGCCTTCGTGTCGCAGTTGCGACCAAAAGAGGATTGAGAGGACTCGTCATCGAGGCGATCCCAAACACTCTGCTTCCAGGGAGCAGCAGAGGGAGTCGGGTCGCGACGAATTCTCTCGAGGGCAGCAGTGCCCATTGACTTCTGTTGCTCAGAATGGATTGAGCGTCGTGGAAGATCGACCCTCTCACTTGTAGAGGGGATAGGAAGAGCAATCCCAGCCTCAGAAGCTGCTTGCTTGAGAGCGTCCCTCTTAGCAGTGAGGGTGGCGTTTTGCTTTGCCAATTGGAGTAGTTGAAAATCGACTGCTGAGATTTGATACGTCGATGGAGGATTCTCAGCAGGAGGAACAGTCTGCCCAATTGATTGAGGAAAAGGAGCAATCGGTCGATCGACTGATCTTCCACTTGCTGAGTGAACCCCCACATCGGGGACAGCAAGAGGCTGTCCGAAATTGAGTCTTTGACTCATTGAACGAGTCTCAGGACGAGGTTGTCGAGTGTTACTTCCTTCTGGTTGACCCTGATGCTTCGTTCTCGCCATTTAGTATAGAGCGAAGGGTGCAATGAGAGTGCTGGAGTCCGAACGGTCGTCTGATCAACCGAAGGGGCGAGGAAGTTTGGCTATCAAGATCGGTTGTCTGATCAACCGATCTAATGGTCGTAGAGAGAGCTTGGCTTTTTGTTTCGATCCCACAGACGGCACCAAACTGTGGGGGAAAATCTTTGTGCCGACCCGAAGTCTTCGCCGCACCAGTCAATTGAAGTTGAAGTTGAAGATCGTTGGTCGATCTGTTGATTGAAGTTGACGCTTTCAATTTGTAAGCTGAGAAGCACTCAAAGAGAGTTGACACGAGATATGATCTCGGAGTTCAGCCGAAGCCTACGTCTCCGTGCTATAGGGAGCAACCCGAATTCACTAATACTTTGCTTGAAGTGACCTCGACAGGCCGAGTGTCACTGAAGTCTCTCCGATCTCTTCAGAGACAAGAAGAAGATCGAGTAGAGGTTGAGGATAGTTGTAATTCCAGAGCTCTGGTTTTGGAAATGAGATTTCGGATCCTTTTACATTCGTAGGGTCTGCTATTTATAGGATTTTCTGGTGGTAAATGGCGGTTTTTACTGAAGTATCTGGGGATCCTCCAGGTAAAGCTGGTGGTCCCCGTTGCCGTCTCCTGGGGGATTCCACAGGCTCCTGGGCCCACCAGGCAGGGCCGGTGGGTCCTACGGTAGTCTTCGGGGGCCCACCAGGCAGGGCCGGTGGGTCCCGCGGTAGTCTTCGGGGGCCCACCAGGCAGGGCCAGTGGGTCTCGCTGTGGTCTTCGGGGGCCCACCAGGCAGGGCTGGTGGGTCCCGCTGTGGTCTTCGGGGGCCCACCGGGCAGGGCTGGTGGGTCCCGCTGTTTGCGGACTTCTTACCAAAATTTGCACCCACAGGCGGCACCGCTGACACATATGCTAAAGAAAGACTCATTCCACTGGACACCGGAATCAGAAAATGCCTTCGAAACCCTGAAGAAGATGGTGTCTCAGCCACCCCTTTTGGCTTTACCAGACTTCAATCGGCCCTTCTCTCTGGAGTGTGATGCATCCGGGAATGGAGTAGGGGTAGTTTTAATGCAGGAAGGTCGGCCAATTGCTTTTTACAGCCAGGCACTCAAGGGCCGGAACCTAGCTCTATCCACTTATGAAAAGGAGTTGTTAGCTTTGGTCCTTGTAGTACTCAAATGGAGACCTTACCTCTTGGGGCAACATTTCAAGATTCTCACTGATCAGCAGAGTCTTAAGCATCTATTGGAGCAGAAGACCACCACCCCGGCTCAACAACGATGGCTCGTTAAGCTAATGGGATATGATTATGTGGTGGAATACAAAAGTGGGCGTGAGAACAAGGTCGCGGACGCTTTGTCACTGAGGGAAGCTACAAACGACCTGATGGCCATTTCTTCAGTAGTGCCCGCATGGTGGGATGAGATTCAATCTGATTACTCATCCGATCCAGATTTGCAAACTAAGATACAAGAGTATGCTGATGGCAAACTGGACTTAACTCGTTACACCAGCCACCAGGGAGTCCTATTTTATAAAGGTCGTCTCTATCTCAGCTCTTCCTCCCCTTTTCGAGCTAAAATACTATATCAATTGCACGACTCACCAGTTGCAGGGCACTCCGGGTTTCATAAGACATGGAGCCGTGTTAAGGCGGACTTCTATTGGAAGGGGATGCGATCGTTCATTCACAAGTATATTAGAGAATGTGATACGTGTCAACGCAACAAATCTGAAAATGTCTCTCTAGCTGGGTTGATACAGCCAATTCCCATCCCTACTTCCATCTGGTCTGACATCACCATGGACTTTATAGAAGGTCTCCCTCCCTCTCACAAGCAAGACGTGATCATGGTTGTTGTTGATCGCCTCTCGAAGTATGCCCATTTCATCTCTCTATCTCACCCATATACCACCGCCGTCATTGCCCGTCTCTTTCTCGATCACATCTTCAAGCTACATGGAATGCCATCCACCATCATTACTGACCGAGATCCCACATTCACAAGTTTATTCTGGAAGGAATTGTTCAAATTACAAGGCACCCATTTGAATATGTCTTCAGCTTAGCACCCACAATCGGATGGGCAATCTGAGGTCATTAACCGGTGCTTAGAGACCTATTTAAGATGTTTTGCGGGAGCGAGACCGAAGGAGTGGGCCAAATGGCTTCCCTTGGCTGAATGGTGGTACAACACTTCCACTCACTCATCAACCGGGATGAGCCCATATGAAGCTGTTTATGGTACTGCACCGCCTCGACTTTTATCCTATGTACCAGGCACCACTCGAGTGCAAGCTGTGGAGGAATTGTTGAAGACCAGGGACTACATCCTAAAACTTTTGAAGGAGAAACTCGTGAATGCCCAAGAAAGAATGAAGTTCCAAGCAGACAAACACCGGACAGATCGGGAGTTTAATTCTGGCGACTTGGTCTACCTGCGTCTGCAACCCTATCACCAACATTCCGTGGCCATGCGAAGGATACTTAAGCTCTCTCCCCGCTACTTTGGGCCATACAAGATTATTCAGCGTGTGGGAGCTGTCGCATACAAGTTGGCGCTACCTGAAGGTTCTAAAATCCACCCGGTGTTTCATGTTTCCTGCCTCAAGCCCAAGGTGTCCTCCAACCATGGCCAGAGAGAATATTGGTACGAAGAATTGCTCGTAAGGGTAACCAGGATATCACCAAGGTTCTCACTCAATGGCAAGGACCGGATCCAGCCAGCGCCACCAGGGAACGCTACAATGATTTACTCCAAAGGTACCCGGATGCTAACCTGGAGGACCAGGTTGAAAAAAGGGGGAAGGAATGATACGTGCATGCATGGGAGGTACGAGGCATCTACCCTACACGTGTCCAGCACTGAGCTTTTGGGGGAATGGGGTCTCAACCGGATGACCGACTCAAAGAGGTTATGGGGTCGTCTGATCATGTGATGTCTATGTGTCAGGTGGTAGTTGTAACTTAATTAGTAGTGCTGTCAAGTAGGTGTGTGTTTAGTGGAGGAGTGGGTTGTTGAATGATGTAGGAGGGCTGTTCGGTGGTGTGGAAGTCTCTGTATATATGGTTATGTTGTTAATGAAGATGGAGAAGAACTTATCCCTTAAAACCGAACATCGGAGGTTTTGGTTTCCCTCGAAGTAAACCACCCAAAATCCAAGATTCCGCATAAAAAGAAGAATCACGTATCACTCTCCTCCTGCCCTCCTGCATTCCGTCCGACTACCTCCGGCCAACCCATCTCAAGTTACAGCTCTCCTATCCCCAGGTACATCTCTCTATCTCTCATGCTGTGCTCTGTTTGGTTTTTTTTTTAGTTTGCACCTCTTCGCCGTCCGCCCGAGTGGCCCGACACGACCCATCCGTCGTCCGTCCGACATCATCCGTCCTCACGTACCCCTCTCTCTCTCTCTCTCTCTCTCTCTCTCTCTCCACAATGCTGTGATGCTATATTTTTATCTACATGTAACATGGCTCCTGTTTTTCCCCATCTATGGAGATGAATGCTGCATTGCATTTTTATAAGCTACAATCCCTTCTATGGAGAATTAGGCATACCTCTCTCTCTCTCTCTCTCTCTCTCTCTCTCTCTCTCTCTCTCTCTCTCTCTCTCTCTCTCTCTCTCTCTCTCTCTCTCTCTCTCTCTCTCTCTCTCTCTCTCTCTCTCTCTCTCTCATGATGTGCTCCATTTGTTTTTTTGTTTTTTTTAGTTTGCAGCACCTCTTTGTCGTCCGCCCGACACGGAATGTCTGATACCCATTCGCCATCCGTCCAACATCGTCTGTCCTCAGGAATAATTCTCTCTCTCTCCCACACACACACCACCCATACTGTGATCAGGAACAACTCGCATCGATCGACAATGTTGATGATGCAGGTGGCAGAGACCATCCTTGGCTAAGGCGGGGCGGCTACAACTTGATTTTTTTCCTCTTTCCATGTTTATCGAGCAAGCGACTGTCGATGGTTGCAGATGGGATGTAGTGTAGGTTTTTTCGGTGGTTAGTGATGGCGAAGGTGATAATGGTGCATATAGGTGCAGGGTGGCATGTGGTAGGCGACAACAGTGACCGACAACTTTGGCAATGGTCCGGGTGACAATAGCTAAGGACCACCATACATGATCCATGGATCCCAATGCGATGCATTCTTAGGACTGTCTCTATCATGGACTAAGAATTTATGCATGATTTTTCCAAGATCTGTGCACCTAATCTAAAAGCAAAGAAAAGGGGTGGGGAGGTTGAGTTTTTCTCCCTAATTAAGGAACCACGATCGACCTTGGTGTGTGTCACGTTCATTTTAAGACTTCTAATCTGATGTGCACCATGAGGATCGTGGAATTTCACTTAGCCCTTAGATGTGAACAATCAGACTCACCATTAACTGTGTTGCATGGGGTGGGCGTCAGCGCTGACATACAGACAATAGCAATAGCAGGTGGCAGCCAACAGGAAGCAAAGACGGTGGGCGAAGCAAAGACAGTGGGCGACAGTGGTGGCAACCTACGACGGTGACCAACAAAAACGTAGACAACCAATAATAATATTTGACTATATAAGATTAGATACTACTTTAATATAGCCCAAAAGAGTGGGTTTGGCCATATAATCAAGATCTGACCCATAACAAGCACAATCGTCCGATTCGAAGGGTTTTTTTCTGTCATCTCTCAATTCCTTCTCATGATTCATGTGATATTTGGGTGACGGTTGTCCACATGATGTGTGGGCCATATCAATGTCTGAGCCTAATTCAAGTCACCAATCGGTGCCTGGAAGACATATGTCGGTGACTTTGCACACTGCTGCTAGCAATCATACCAGTGGCCTCTCTTGTGCCACTGCTCTCGATCACAAAATATCTAGCACCCGTCAACGCCCTCCGTACATTGTCAACACCCTCAGTAAACTGTCGTCACAAAATATCTAGCACCCGTCAACGCGCACCCGTCAGTGTCTAGCTCAGTCCTAGTATCTATTAGCATCTCCTGTTAGCACCCACTGGTACCGCCTCTGCTGTCCATTGACAACACAACAAACTATTGACCGCAATTGTACCCGCTACAATCCCCTGTGCAGCCAGTTCTTTTGCGTGGCCATGTCTCCCTATACTCCAAAGATGTTTCTTTATCGATTTAGATCACAATGTTAACATTGTAGGCTCTGTTTGGTTCGAAGTATCCAGTGCAGTCACTTTGAGATAAGTATTCAGAATACTGTGTATGAATTACCATATAACAATACAAGCGTCAAAGATGACTGCAGCAGCGCCGACATGCACAAGGTGGTGTTGACGCCGGCGGCTGCTACAATATTGAGAATTAAATATTGTTTGTCCTGTGGCCTGCCACGGACAAATGTGAGCACCGTCGCCAAATGTTCATAGATTGTGTGAAGGATATTTTTGGCAATGGTTTCAAACAAGGATGCCTGTTAATGTAATAGCCCTGCTGAAAATGGTCGCCTCGACCGATTGTGGGCATTCCTAACTGAATTTGGGTGCCTTCACCGAATATGTGCACCCCCGTTGAATGTGGGCATCTTCACAGAATGTGGACGCCCTCGGCAAATGTTTGTGCCGACAGGCATAGGTATTACTATTCTTATCTCCGCTCAAGAAATATTCTTATCACTCTCAAAATATTGTTATCTCCCTCGAAATATTGTCCCATTTGAAATATTGTCGCTACTCTCGAAATAGTTTGTTGCCACCTTTAAAATATTATCACATTCCTCGAAATATTATTCCCACCCTCAAAACTTTTGCGTGCCGACAGGCACGGGCATTACTAGTATATATATAGGGGAGGGATACTCTTACTAATGGAATCTTACTAATGAAAGTTATAAATCGCATTTTACCTAACCTAGAGGTTTCAGAATTTGATGAAACATGGTGGGGATGCTCTCTATGGCAAGTTGATCATCCTCACCCAAAATCATCAAATTCTATAACCTCTAGGGGTATCAAATATGTTATTCAAATTAACGGTTAAAATGAACGGTCGATAAAGCTTCTAACATTTGATGCCCCTAGAGGTTATAGAATTTGATGGTTTTTGGTGAGGATGATCAACTTGCCATAGAGAGCATCCCCACCAAGTTTCATCAAATTCTGAAACCTCCCTCCCCATAAAAGGTGATTTGTAACTTTCATTAATAAGAGTATCCCTGCCCATATATATATATATATATATATATATATATATATATATATATATATATATATATATATATATATATATATATATATATATATATATATATATATATATATATATATATATATATATATATATACAGAGAGAGAGAGAGGGCTGTTACAGTGAGCTGTGGGCTGCAGGGGGGGAAAGTGAGCTGCGGGTATTTTGAACCCCCAAGAAGTTATGGAATTTGATTAAATTTGGTGAGGTTGTTTCCTAGGATAAGATGATCATTCTCACCAATTTTCATCAAATTCCAAAACTTCTATGGGGGTCAAATGGTCGAAGTACTTTCTGCCGTCTGTAGTGATCGTTAAAAGGGTTTCGACCATTTGACCCCTCTAGAAGTTTTGGAATTTGATAAAAATTGGTGAGGATGATCATCTTATCCTAGGCAACAACCTCACCAAATTTCATCAAATTCCATAACTTCTTGGGGGCGTAAAAATACCCGCAGCTCACTTTCCCCCCCGGCAGCCCACAGCTCACTGTAACAGCCCTCTCTCTCTCTCTCTCTCTCTCTCTCTCTCTCTCTCTCTCTATATATATATATATATATATATATATGGATCAGGATCAACAGCCAACACTTTTGGTGCCAACACCGGTGCCAACACATCAATAGAGGCACTTAGAGGTTTTCAAATTTGCTGAAATTCGGTGAGGATGATCACCTACCAATAGATAGCAAGTCCACAAAAAATTAGAATATTCTAAAATTTCTAGGTGTGTCAAATGTGAAGAGCTTTATTGACCGTCCCTGCCAACCGTTAATTTCAAGATGATCATTTGACGTAACTAGAAGTCTTACAATGTTCTGATTTTTTGTAGGTATGCTATCTATAGTAAGGTGATCAACCTCACCAAATTTTAACAAATTTCAAAACCTCTACGAACCTCTATGAATGTGTTGGCACCGGTGTTGGCACCATAACAGTTGGCTGCGGAACCCGACCCTATATATATATATATATATATATATATATGGGGGCGGGGAGCCTGCACCAGAGGTGTAGCATCGTTGCTGCACCTCTCGCTTGTTTACGCCCCTACAAGTTTTGGAATTTGATGAAATTTGGTGAGGGTGTTGTCTAGGGTAAGATGATCATCCTTACAAAGTTTCATCAAATTCCAAAACTTCTAGGGGGGTCAAATGGTCGAAGCAAAATCTGCAGATTTTAACGATGACTGCGGACGGCTGATTTTGCTTCGACCATTTGAACCCCCTAGAAGTTTTGGAATTTGATGAAAATTTGTGAGGATGATCATCTTACCCTAGACAACACCCTCACCAAATTTTATCAAATTCCAAACCTTCTAGGATGGTCAAATAATGCCTGAGGTGCAGCAACGACGATGCACCTCAGGTCCAGCATCCCTTTTCCCTATATATATATATATATATATATATATATATATATATATATATATATATATATATATATATATATATATATATATATATATATATATATATATATATATATATATATATATATATATATATATATATATATATATATATATATATATATATATATATATATATATATATATATATATATATATATATATATATAGAGCCCCGCTCACCTACGGGACGTCCCGCACCGGCTAAATACGGGACATATTTTAGACCATCTGATTGGCTTCGATCGGACGAACGACGTTCACCCGAACCACCACCCGTGTTGTTACTATGGCGGGCACAATAACAGCGAGTTTGGTGGTCCGGGTGAACCCCGGCCGTCTGATCGAATCCAATCGAATGGCACATTTTCTTTCCGCCCCGGTTAAAAGACATAACCGTTCGATCGGATGATCGAACGGATGAGATCCTTGGGAAACAAACCGAATAGGACAAAAAATAATCATGATTTTTTGTCCTATTCGGTTTGTTTCCCATGGATCTCATCCATTCGATCATCCAATCGAACGGTTATATCTTTTAACCGAGACGGAAAGAAAATGTGACATTCGATTGGATTCGATCGGACGGCCGGGGTTCACCCGGACCACCAAACTCGCTGTTACTGTGCCCGCCACAGTAACAGCACGGGTGGTGGTCCGGGTGAACGATGTTCGTCCGATCGAAGCCAATCAGACGGTTTAAAATCTATCCCGCAGGTAACAGCACGGGTCGTGGTCCGGGTGAACGTCGTTCGTCCGATCGAAGCCAATCGGACGGTCTAAAATATGTCCCGTATTTGGCCGGTGCGGG
Source organism: Chamaelirium japonicum (assembly GCA_947650365.1). Classification (NCBI taxonomy): domain Eukaryota; kingdom Viridiplantae; phylum Streptophyta; class Magnoliopsida; order Liliales; family Melanthiaceae; genus Chamaelirium; species Chamaelirium japonicum. The sequence continues at coordinate 86,988,933 of OX393549.1, forward strand.
ACGTCCCGTAGGTGAGCGGGGCTCTCTCTCTCTCTCTCTCTTTATATATATATATATATATATATATATATATATATATATATATATATATATATATATATATATATATATATATATATATATATATATATATATATATATATATATATATATATATATATATATATATATATATATATATATATATATATGGGGAGGGATACTCTTACTAATGAAAGTTACAAATCGCCTTTTACCTACCTAGAGGTTTCAGAATTTGATGAAACTTGGTGGGGATACTCTCTATGGAAAGTGATCATCCTCACCAAAAATCATCAAATTCTATAACCTCTAGGGGCATCAAAGATGTTATTCAAATTAACGGTTAAAATGAATGGTCGATAAAGCTTCTAACATTTGATGCCCCTAGAGATTATAGAATTTGATGATTTTTGGTGAGGATGATCAACTTGCCATAGAGAGCATCCCCACCAAGTTTCATCAAATTCTGAAACCTCTAGGTTAGGTAAAAGTCGATTTGTAACTTTCATTAGTAAGATTCCATTAGTAAGAGTATCCCTGCCCTATATATATATATATATATATATATATATATATATATATATATATATATATATATAGAGAGAGAGAGAGAGAGAGAGAGAGAGGAAACGGGAAATGAGCTGCCAGCCCATTTTGACGAAATAGGCAGCCACCTATTTGAAGCCCTTAGGAGTTTTACAATGTGCTGATTTTTTGTGTGCATAAGACCCTTATCGTAGATAGAACACCCACAAAAAATCAGCACATTCTAAGACTCCTAGGGACTTCAAATGTTAAGAGTTTTATCGAACGTCTATTGGTACCGTTAATCTGAAATGTAACATTTGATGCCCCTAAAAGTTTTAGAATGTGCTGATTTTTTGTGGGTGTGCTATCTAAAGTAAGATGCATATGCTCACAAAAAATCAGCACATTCTAAGACTCTTAACGGTGTCAAATGGGCGGTTGCCCATTTCGTCAAAATAGGACGCCAGCCTATACCCCGTATCCTCTCTCTCTCTCTCTCTCTCTCTCTCTCTCTATATATATATATATATATATATATATATATACAGAGAGAGAGAGAGAGGAGTGTGACTTTATATGCCCATGCATTGAAGGCTTCAACGTATGCTCCTCTATTATCATACATAGAGCTTTCCAAATTTGCTTCTTTTTTTTTTATGGAGATGATATCTATATTGAGATGATCATCCTCACAAAAAATCAGCAAGTTCTGAAACCTTTAACCATTTCATAGAAACTCATCAAATTAATGGTTGAAATGAACAAACAATACAACTTCTATCATTTTGATACACCTAGAGGTTTCAAAATTTGCTGAGTTTTGTTAAGGTTGATCATCTTGCTATAGATAGCATATCCACCAAAAATTAACAAATTCTGAAACATCTAGGTCCATCAAAATGTTAGAAGCTTTATCAGCCGTCTATTTCAATCGTTAATTTGATGAGCTTATTTGAAATGCTTAGAGGTTTCAGAACTTGCTGATTTTTTGTGAGGATGATCATCTCAACACAAATATCATCTAGCTCCACAAAAAATTAACAAATTTGGAAACCTATTTGTATGTTAATAGAGGAGCATACATTGAAGCCTTCAATGCATGGGCATATAAAGTCACGCTCTCCTGTGTGTGTGTGTGTGTGTGTGTGTGTGTGTGTGTGTGTGTGTGTGTGTGTGTATATGATGGTTCGGTTCGGTTCGATTTTTGGTCGATTTCAAATTTGCAAATCCGTCAACCGATCCAATTATGTTGGTTTTTAACAAACCCAATAAAATCCGATCCATTGAGTGTGTCGAAACTGATTAACATTGGTCGATTTGGTTTGATTTGGTCTATTTGGTTTGGATCCTGCACACCTTTAGATACTGGATTTGGGCTGTAGCATTATGCCGTTTCTTTTGGACGAATTGGCAGGCCACGGTTGGGCCGTTTGCAAGTGCAGCAAATCAAACCAATAGCAAAAATGTTTCTCACGCGATAGGTTTTACTACGAGTTCATTTTGGCTGGCGGCTTCATTAGCCGCATTTGCTTACAGCCCAATCATAGTGTGCCACATCATCCATTGAAGGTGGTATTATAGGGACTACATGAGTGGGGCTATTGGAACACCAATATTTGATCTCCAAACACAATTTGATAGTTTTTTTTTATTATAAAATTACCCCCAAGTTAAATGACCAAAATGACCAGGTTTGTTTTTTTATTTTGTTCAAGATACATTCGACCGACCAGGGACAAGAAGGTACAATATGTTCGGCCAACCAGAGTCGAACATTGTATTGTACGTTCGGCCGACCACGGCTTAACATACTATACCATGTTGGGTGGCCGAACACACTGTATAATATTCATCTCTGATCGACCGAACGTACTGTATAATGTTTGGCTCTGGTCGACTGAACCTTAGGTTTGGATGCCGGTAGATGACGACGAAGAGAGGGGCTCATCATCTGGGCGGGGAAGCTCGGGGAGGAGGTGAGCTCGAGGAGGGGGTGAGCTCGGAGAAGGGTAAGCTCGGGGAGGGGCGGGTGAGATCGGGGAGGGACGGGGAGCTCGTGGAGGAGATGAGCTCAGGGAGGGGGGGAGAGTGGAGACGAGGTCGTCGGAGCAGTTGATGGTGGAGGTAGGGTGTTAGGGTTTGGGTGTGTGTGTGTGTATGGAGTAATTTGGGGAAGAAGGGTAGTATAAGATTTTTAAAAAATTGGAGGTGTGCAATGAGCAAATATATAAAATTTTTAAAATTGGGTGGTGTGTAAAAGTATTTGGTGTGTAAAAAGGAATACTTGGTGTGTCAATAGCCCCATTCGGACTACACTTGCTACCGGATGTCTCTTTCCTATTACTCCCCTTTCAATGGACAATGTAACACACTGCAATTGCATTAATCACGAGAATGCCATTACTTGATGTTTTCATCGTCATATATGCATAGGCCTAATTATAAAACTATAAAATGCACGCGTGCCGATCAGGTATAACGGAATACCTTTGGTGCGTAACGTGTTGAAGGAGTCCGTTGCGTGCTGATCATGTTCGGCTATGTTTTTCCATCAAAGATGGCCACAACAATGCTGATAGTCGCTCCGAAAACCCCCGCTGCGTGTCGATCGGCGCAGGCTTCAACTAACATACTAAAGGTAATAATAATACATGCACTCAAGTGACTCAACCCTCATCCATTGGAGAGTTGGATCTTACAAGTAATTGATACTTCATTTCTTGGTGAGCTAGGTAATTGATGCCTTGTCATCATAATCAATATAACAAGGGACATCGGTTTTGTGCTGACTAGACAAAACGGAACCACTGACTAGGACAAGCTGACTAGACAAAAAAATTCCCTTTTTTCCCATCTCTCTCTGTTCGTCTCTCTCTATACTTCTCTCTCTCCTTTCGCCTCTCTCTCCGATCTCTCTCTTTTTCCATCTCTCTCTCTCTCTTCCTAATTTTCTCTCTCTCTCTCTCTCTCTCTCTCTCTCTCTCTCTCTCTCTCTCTCTCTCTCTCTCTCTCCCCATCCGTCTCTCTCTCTTTCCGTCTCTCTCTCTCTCTATTCTTGATTTTCTCTCTCTCCCCGGTTCTTTCTCTCTCCACGATCTCATTCTCTCTCTCTGTCTCTCTCTCTCACCGTCTCTCTCTCCCCGGTTTTCTCTCTGTCTCCGTCCGTTTCCCTCACTCTTTCTCTCTCTCTTTCCGTCTCTCTCTCTCTCTCTCTCTCTCTCTCTCTCTCTCTCTCTCTCTCTCTCTTCGTTCGTCTCTCTCTCTCTCTCCATCCATCTCTCTATCTCTGTCCATCTCTCTCTCTCTTCGTCCGTCTCTCTCACCGATCTCTCTTGCTCTCTCTTTCCGTCTCTCTCTCTCTTCCTGGTTTGCTCTTTCTCTCTCTCCGTCCGTCTCTCTCTCTCTTTCCGTCTCTCTCCATCTGATCTCTCTCTCTCTCTATCTTCGTTCGTCTCTCTCTCCCTTTGTCTTTCTCTTTCTCTCTCCGATCTTTCTCTCTATCTCTTTCTGTCTCTATCTTTCTCCATGATCTCTTTCTCTCTCTCCATCTCTCTCTCCCCGATTTTCTCTCTCTCTCTCTCTCTCTCTCTCTCTCTCTCTCTCTCTCTCTTTCTCTCTCTCTCTCCCCCCCTCCAGCTCTCTCTCTTCCCCGGATCTCTTTAGCTCTCTCTCTGTCTCTTTCTTCCCCCGATCTCTCTTTCTAGAGAAAATGGATGGCTGGGATCAGGTCGGCTATAGCTCGGGATAAAGAGAGAGCTGCAATCTGGTGTAAGGAAAAGAAAGAAAAAGATCGGCAGAATTCAAGGAGGGAAGATAGAATTGCGATCGAGATTAAATGAGAGAGACAATTAAGGAAAGAAAATGAAAGTGAGAGGAAAGAGAGAATCAGTTAGAGAAAATATAAGAGAAAGGAGGGGAGATCAGGATAGGAGAGGAGAGAGAAACGATCGGAGAGGTAGAGAGAGAATCCATGAGAGGGGGACGTGCACAGGTTTTTTAGGGAAGAGAGATTCGCATGGGGGGTGCGGACGTGTGTGCATCGGTTTCAGATGGCTGTGATCAATGCATGGGCTTAGGTGTAGCAGAGAGAGGAGGAAAATCGCGATGGGTTCGGATCGATAGGTTTTAAGGATGATCTCGAACGGCTGGGATCAGTTTGAGAGGGGAGGAGGGGTGGCTGCGATCAGGCTTGAGAGGGGGATTGGATAATTGCAGGTAGCAGATAGAGATTGAGATATGGTTGGCTCGGACATCAGTTGTCTTCAAGGGACGACTGTGATAAGGTTGGATAGAGAGGGAGTCGGATTCTCTGATATGCATGCATGGCTGGCTGGGTTTGGATGGTTGGTTTGCGTGCTTGTTAAGGAAGGGAGTGAGAGAGAGAGAGAGGAGTGCGGAAGAGAGAAGATCGGACGGGATTTAGAGAGAGAGAGAGTGGGCCGGACGTGAGAGAAAATAGGGGGTAGCGCACGGGATCTCTCTCTCTCTCCTTCCGTCTCTCTCTTCGTCTCGCTCTCACACTCTCTTTCCCACGATCTCTATCTCTAGGGGGGGTTGGTCGTGCGAAGGCGCTCGCTTCGTGCCAATCAGCACGGGCATGCACCGGAGCAGGGCCGTAGGATTTTAAATCTGGTTTTGCTAGGGATGTCGCTCCACCGGAGCGAGACCGTAAGAACTAGGTGGTAAAGAATGTCCCAGCCGCTGTTGGTGGTGTCAGGGTTGTCGGTCCGTCGGGGCGGGGCCGCTGTAAGCCGGTGTTGTCACCGAAAGTATTTTGTTGCCGAATGTGGTCAGGTGAGTTTGCGCCAAATATGACGATGTGGTTGGTGATACCCGGGGGTGTCTTGCCACCGAAGGTGGCTCGCTGTATTGTCGACAGGTGTGTTGCCGCCGAAGATGGCTCGTTGCATTGCCGACAAGTGTGTTGCCGTTGAAGGCGGCCCGCTGCAGTGCCGACAGGCACGGGCATACACTAGTTTATCTAGCAAGGGACGTCGGTTTTGTGCTGACTAGACAAAACGGAACAAAAAAGCTGACTAGGACAAACTGACTGGACAAAAATGAACGGAATATAGATCTAACCATTCGTTCAAAAATCAACTCACGATCTCTCCTTTGTTTCAAATCCCAACCCTGCATTTAAACTGCACTAAACCCCTAAAATCCCGGCCCGTTGAAACTGTACTAATCCTAATCGTTCATTCCGTGATCGTTGTTCGCATCAACGGCTATAAACCCGTCTGCTGAAATTTCAGCCGCGCCAAACCATCGGGTCGATTTCGGGGAATTCGTTCGAACAGACACAGCTGTAATTGATCGATTATTGGGGGAGGGAGAGCTGATTGCGCCGAAGGCGTCCGTTTCGTGCCAATCGGCACGAGCGAGGAAATTGGTGTCCCTATGAATGCCGGTGTTGTCGTCAAAAGTGTTTTATTGCCGAACGCGTTCAGGTGTACGTGTTGCCGTCGAAGACGGCCCGCTGCAGTGCTGACAAGCACGGGCATGCGCTAGTATTGGATATAACTGATCGAGCTAACATACAACTAGTGATACCAGAAATTAATTGTTGCATTTTGCTTTCCTGATGCTTAAACAAACTTCTTCTGGTTCTTTAAAAAAACAAAAAAAAAAGGTGAATCTATGGGCTCGGACAACGTCTACGTCGACGAGGAGTGCTTCAAGGGAATAAAACAATTCCCCCTTCAAACTATTTAGATGACGTTGATTACTGAAATTGTCATCATACTATTGAAAATTATAGATGTCCTTTGCCATCATATATTACTGGAAAGATATATATAGCTTTCATTGATGCGTCGACCCATGTGCGGGAGAATGTATGGTCCAATCGTTAATTGCCACATCAGCCTACTGAAGCTCAGGGCTAGAACACCCGTTCGAGCTAACAATTTTATTTTTCAATACGAAAAGAGTTAATTGAGAGAGAGAGAGAGAGAGAGAGAGAGAATAAGATTAGGTGGTGATTATTCCAGTATAAGTGTATTCAAGCATGGACTTCAAACAACATCAACAACAGTAGCACCAATATACACAAACATATATAGAAATCTTCATGAGTGTACGCTGTGATCACACCTTGACCTTACTTCCCTTCGACGTTGTGTATGAAAATGGATAGAACTCGTACCGAAGCAAGATAACGTTGCCGACGTTGATCTGTCCCCCGCGGCGCCCGGCGCACCCTTTGGTAAGGTGCTCATGTGCGGCGCCGATGTTGTTGGCGCACCCATCCTTACTGAACGCCGTGTTGCAGTTCCCATACCCCCATATCAGGGGGTTGGCACTGCCGGGGGGGTTAGTATCGTAGTAATCATAGCCCGCCGCATTCGGTGTCTGAGCCTCCAAATCGTTCAGAACCCACTCAACCATCGACCCCTCGTCACTCTCATCGTACTCATCAGGGTTGCATAGAATGGTGCATTCCACGTACCGGCATGGATTCCATGTTCCGATCACCTGACCGTACTTGCCGCGCACCGTCCCCCAGCTTCCTAGCACCGCCACGATCGTCACGAGCAACTTCAGATGATGATAGGAACCCATTCTCTCTCTCTCTCTCTTATTTCAAGAGGGAAGGTACTATTCCCAAGGAGGTATATATTACAAACAGAAGAATTCTTAACTGCCGACTACTCGTACGTGTGCTGAAAGATCCTACACAGGCGAGACGGCACCCAAGAATTGATGAGGATATTTTGGGCTTTTGGCAGTCCTTTTCATCCAGCCAATCTTCTGACTAGAGACGTACCTTACGCGAAACGTCATATGTTCAGAGGATAGTTTCTTGGTAGGTTAATTTACTTTACTACTCTTTTTTTAAAAAAATTGTAATAAAAGTTACTTCGGCCATGAGCCTTCTCATCCTTTTCTTTAAAATACAGTTTCACCTTATACCTCGCTTTCAAAATGAAAAACATAGTTTATATAAAGGGGAATGTGTGAGTGGTCCTGACAAACAAATCCTTTAAACTAAAAGAGTTTAAAATACTCTGAACAAAAATACCCTTCATAGTATTTTAAATTTTCTTCCGCACGTCACCGAACCAATCGAAACAGTGAACCTCCGAACCACCTCGCCGTTGCCGTCGAACCAAACCTAAACCACTGCTCGCCATCGCCGAATCGAACCTAAACCCAAGATCTATGCGCCATGGGATGAACCCTAGACCTAGGATTTCTTAACCTGAGAACGAATGCTGGCGTTTCTCGTTGCCGCTGCTTGCCGCCATCGCTTCGGCGGCGATGAGCAGCTGTAACTCGTTGGCGTCGACGTCACCGGGGTCGAGTTGGCCGCAGCTCGCGAGAGAGATGGGTGAAGAAGAGAGAGTCAATTTTGGGTTTCTGAAACAAATTAGGGATTTATCATTAATTGAAATGTTTAGCTGTCCTGCATATACAATATTTGTTTGTCGGTGACTCCTCCCCAATTAAACCTTTATATTATTTCTCCAAATTGTAAAGGTGCTCCTCGAGAAGCTTTCTCAATGACCATTTTACCAAACCAAACTTGACATGCTTGTTCTTATCACCCAACCGACCTATTGACAGGGACCTTAATTCCTGCCAGGAACAGTACATGGTGGGTCAGCACCAAGCAAGAATTAACCTCCTGCTTGGGCAAAGGTGGCAGCAATTGATAGGCTCTAATTATGGACCCCCATGGTCATAATATAAAATGTCTTGGAAAAGAGCAATGTTATATAGTCAACTCGTTTGCCCTAGGTGGATGCCACGTAAAGTTGGCAATCCAAAAGTTAGCAAATTAGTTGGCTATCTAGCTTTGTAAAAGTAGTTTGATATGAACTTAGATGATAATAGACTTTTCTATCATGGGGCATCATATTTAGGACCTATCAATTACTGCCACCTCAGCCCATGCCGGAGGTTCGTTTTTCCTGCTCGCCACCTTACCGTGTGCTGGCTCTACCGGTTTAGGATGGATCGACGGTTAATTTCTCCATATTGTCTTCACACAATTTGTCTCCTCTCTTTGACAATTGACGAAGAAATATCACAACTTTTGTACGTTATCTGTGATAAATATTGCTCAGTCGCCTTCTTTTGGCATGTCAGCCGCCCTAAGATGCACAATGAGTTCATGTAGCTCTAACCTTTTCGTGTTAATTAATGGCCTCAGGCGGTGCGGCACACAAAATGCAAATGATGTTGACTATCCTTTTTATTTTTTGAATCGACCATACAATCATAGCACAGGGTGCTAGAGCATGGACTCAAAGAGGTCCACAGATTGAAAAGAGGGAAGGCAACATTGTTGTTATTTATTAAGTTCCATAATCCCATAGGATGACATCACTACAAGAGAAAGGTATTTTACCGAAGGAAAATATTATTACCGTCGGTATAATATATATTTTTACCGACAGTATTTATCATTTTCGTCGGTATAATAACTTCTATTATTTAATGGGTTTTTTTATTTTAATTACCAACAGACACGAAGTTTCCGTCAGTACAATAATTGTACCGACGGGTATTATAATACCCGTCGGTAAAGAGTATATATTACCGACGGATAAAACTATACCTGTCGGTATTATAAATTATTATAATTAAGAAATATTTGATATTATTTACCGACGGATAGAACTATACATGTCGGTATTATAAATTATTATAATTAATAAATATTTGATGTTATTTACCGACGGGTATAACTATACCGTCGGTAAATAACTATATTTATTACCGACGGATAACAATTGGCCCGTTGGTATAATGGTTGTGATTACAATCTATATTATTGCCGTCAGTAAAAAGCATATATTATCGACGGATAATAATTGGCCCGTCGGTTTTACAATGTTTTATATATAATAAATTATTGATATTATATACCGACGGTTATAATTAATCCGTCGGCAAAGATTAATTATTTACCGGCGAAATATTTTATTTCCGTCGGTAAAAATCCTTCTATTAATCATCAAAATCCCGATCGCCTCTTTGCCCAAAGTGTTGATCGATCCCCCCCCCCCCCCCCTCCCGGCCTCCCTTCCCGTGCGCCTCCGGTGAGTCCCCTCCTCCTCCTCCTCCTCCTCTCCCCGCCTCTCCTCCTCCCCGGCCCGACCTTGTCCCCCTCCCCGGCCTGTCCTCTCCTCCTTCTCCTCCTCCTCCTCCGGCTGAGGCCTCCCTATTTGCCCTCATTCAATTCAGTTTTGATCAGATAAAAACTACCAAATGAGGGAATTAAGTAGTTGACTAAACGGGGTATTGTGCTACCATTTCAAACTTTAGGGTGTGATTTAGAACAATATAAATGGGTATTGTGCTAAAAACTACTTAACCCGGCCCCCTATAATTCATAATTTTCTAATGGTTTCATAAATCATTGCTAAGTACTCATCGCAACTTGAGCATTAAAATCTAAATTATTATGTAAATCAACAGGATCCAAAATCCACACGAAACCCGGTAGTGCGCCAAAGAAGGTTACAACATTTATACATGGAATGGAATAAACTTCATTCATAAAAACAAGCTGCAATCACCAATTCTGAGAGAAACCAACATCACTGAACGCAGAGAAACCGGCGATCAACAAATCAGATAAAGAAATCATATGGATGGATCAACTAAAATTCAGTAAATTAGAGGGTCAGCTACAAATCCGACGAATACCCAGATGAAAAAACCAAAAACCCACGTCAGGTAGAAGGCAGAACACGTGAACCCGTCAGCATATGGACCGCAAGCAGCACAACAATGGGGGGCAAGCAGGGGATGAAAGGGTACTTAGTACGATAATCCGAGCCTGAGAGAGTGATCCTAAATCCCAAAGATGACGGTGTTCGAGGAGAGCGCTGGTGGAGGGGAGGCCGAGAGGGGGGGGGGGTGCGCCGGAGGGGAGGCTGGGGGCCAAGGGGGATCGAAATCGGGGGGGGGGGATGGGGGGGGGGGGGGGGGGGGGGATTTCAGAGAGAATAGATCAAGAAAGGAAAAGAGGGATCGGTTTCTCGGATAAATAGCAGGAATTATTACCGATGGACATTTAATGTCCGTCGGTAAACAAAATACTATTGCCGACGGCTATTTTATTATCGTCGGTAATAATATACCTTTTACCAATGGACATAATACATTCCGTCGGTAAATATATACTACCGACGGATAATAAATTATTATCGATAAAAAAAATATAAAAAATTATTTAAATATCTGCAAATACTATTGTTGACGGCCTATTTTATTACCGTCAGTATTAATGTTTTTTACCGACGAACATAATATATTCTGTCTGCAAATATATATTACCGACGGATAATAAATTATTATCGATAATAAAAATATAAAACATTATTAAATTATTAAAGTTATATTGCCAACGGAAATTGTTATTACCGTCGGTAAAATGTATATTTTTACCGACGGTACTAATAATGTCCATCGGCAATAAACCTTTTTCTTGTAGTGCCCTAAACCTAACCGAAACCCTAAACCCCAACCTAAACCTAAACCCTAACCTAAACCTAAACACTACACCTAACCCTAACCCTAACCCTAACTCTAATCCTAATCCTAAACCTAAACTCTAACAAATATATACACTTTCTGAAGACGAAAGCATACTCTTTCTAAAACGAATATATACTTATTCTGAAGACGAATGTATACTTGTAGGGACCTTAGCTAATATAGCAAATTATGATGTCCTGGGGCTAATATAGCAAATTACGTAGTTGACAAAGGGGTATTGTGCTAACATTTCAAACTTTAGGGTGTGATATTGTACAAAATTAACAAAGCAAAACTACATTTTGCCCCCTATAATTCGATCAGTTTTAATCAGATAAAAATTATCAAATGAAAAAATTAAGTAGTTGACAAAGGAGTATTGTGCTAGCATTTCGAACTTTAATTTAGGGTGCGATTTGGAACAATATTACCCAAGAAAAACTATATTTTACCCCCTTCAATTCAGTTTAATCAGATAAAAATTATTAAATTAGGAAATTAAGTAGTTGACAAAGCCTAGAGTTTAGGCTTGTTTAATAAATGAGCCAAGATCAAACAGTGCAAAGCACGACTCAGTCGTGCATGCGAACATGCTTGTTTAGATTTGGTGAGCAAACTCATGAGCAGGCTAGGGAATAGGTTCCTAAAATTCTTAAATAGGCCTAATATATATAGTTTAAGCTTTTGACTGAGGCTGGTGTGGGTGCAAATTTTGGCAGAAGATTACCGACTACCGCGGGACCCACCGGCCCTGCCTGGTGGGCCCACGAGGACTACCGCGGGACCCACCGGCCCTGCCTGGTAGGCCCACGAGGACTACCGCAGGACCCACCGGCCCTGCCTGGTGGACCCACGAGGACTACCGTGGGACCCATCAGCCCTGCCTGGTGGGCTCACGAGGATCACCGCGGGTCCCACCGGCCCTGCCTGGTGGGATCAAGAGCCTGTGGAATCCCCCAGAAGACAGTAGCGGGGCCCGCCAGCTTTACCTAGAGGATCCCCAGATGCTGCAACAGAAACCGCCTTTTACCACCAGAGAGTTCTATAAATAGCAGAGCCTTCGAATGTAAAAGGATCGAATCTAGGATCCGAAAATCCATTTTCCACTCTGAGATCTGATTTTCAGAACCAGAGCTCTGGAATATCTATCTTCTCACCCTTCACCTCTACTTGATCATCTTCTTGTCTTTGAAGAGATCAAAAAAGGCTTCAGTAGCACTCGGCCTGTCGAGGTTACTCCAAGAAAAGTGTTAGTGAATTCGGGTTGCACCCTATAGCACGGAGACGTAGGCTTCGGCTGAACTCCGAGATCACTTCTTGTGTCAAACACTCTCTCTGATTGCATCTCTCTGTTTACATATCAAAGGATTCAACTTCAATCAATAGATCGAACAACGATCTTCGACGTCGACTTCAATTTCAATTGACTGGTGAGGAGAAGTCTTCGGGTCGGCACGAAGATTTTCCCCCACAGTTTGGCGCCGTCTGTGGGATCCGATCAAAAAGTCCAACTCTCTGCTACTACTTGATCGGTTGAATCTACAACCGATCTTGATAGTCAAACTTCCTCGCCCTCTCGGTTGATCAGACAACTGATCGGACGGCACTCTCGTTGCACCTTTCGCTCTCTGAATGGCGAGGACGAAACATCAAGGTCAACCAGAAGGAAGTAACACTCAACAACAAGCTCGACCTGAGACTCGATCAATGAGTCAAAGGCTTAACTTCGGACAGCCCCTTGCTGTTCCTGAGATGGGGGTTCGCTCAGGGAGTGGGAGATCCGTCGATCGACCGATCGTCCACCCTGCACGACAGTCAATTGGGCAAACAGCCCCCGCTCCTGCTGAAGAGCCTCCATCGACCTATCAAATTTCGGCGGTCGATTTCCAACTCCTCCAATTGGCGAAGCAAAACGCTGCCCTCACCGCTGAGAGGGATGCTCTTAAAAAAGCAGCTTCCGAAGCTGGGATCGCTCTACCTATCCCCTCTACAAGTGAGAGGGTCAATCTTCCTCGACCTTCAATCCACTCTGAACAACGGAGGTCAATGGGCACTACTGCCCTCGATAGGATTCGACGCGAACCAACTCCCTCTGCTGCCCCATGGAAGCAGAGTGTTTGGGACCGTCTGGACGACGAATCTTCCCAATCGTCTTCTGGCCGCAACTACGACAAGAACCCGCCTTCAAAGCTCAACATACCAAGGAAGCACCAAATGAAAGGCGCTCCTTCAAAGAGTCGAGTTTCCCCATCCATTCCACTTCAACGAGGACTCGGATTGGACCTTCGACACCGACTTCAACCAGCAAATACTTCAATACCTGAGCAAGACCTTGCGATCTTGCCTCTTGACCCACCTCTAGGTCGAGGACATGGTCGTAGGGATGGCTATTCCTCTGCCGGGCCTCTACATCGAAGTCTCTTCGAGACAACATTTCCAAGGGGATGGAGAACTCCAATCCTCCCCAAATTCAACTGCATCAAAGAAGATCCAACTCTCCACATCCTCGCATTCAAGCAAGCTCTAACGCCGCATGAAGAAGAAAACAACGTGCTCTGCCGCACCTTCGCAGGAAGTCTCGATGAGCCGTCTCTCGACTGGTATCACAATCTCCGAGCTGGGTCCATCACCCAGTTCGATGTTTTGGCTAAACTCTTCGTGCAGCATTATCAACTCAATCTGAAGCCAGAGAAGAAACTCGACTCTCTCTATCGGCTAAGGATGGGTGCTGACAAGACTCTCTGAAGTTTCACTAGAAGATTTCGCAATGAGCATGCTGCCCTCTCTGGAAGACATCTGGATGATGAAGCCATCATGTTGGCTTTCCAGAACGCTCTCCGCTTCGATCTACATATCTACAACGACTTCATCCGCAATCCTCCTCCTTCTCTGGGTGCTATGTTCGATCGAATCCAGAGAGAGATCGAGGTCGAAGATGATCAAGTCGCTCGGAAAGGGCGAGAAACAAAGCGAAGACCTGCGGAGAGAGAAGCTCCCAAGTATGCTGCCAAGGCTCACAACGCTGAGGCAGCAGCCCCTCCGCCCAACAAACGATCAAAAAATGACGGGCGTCGATCTCCAACGAAGACCACTTTCACCGAGTGGAATATGCTGGTCGAACAGATACTCGACCGCATTCAACACGAGGAGTTCCTTCGAAGGCCCAATCCACTCCAGCCGAACACAAAGTTCACTGCCGACAAAACTGTTTATTGCGATTTCCATCGAAGCCACGGCCACTCCACCGACCGGTGCTATCGGCTGAAGTTCCATCTTGAAGACTTATTGCGAGAGGGCCACCTTCAAGAATTCGTCAACAACGGGCACGATCAACGTCGAACCTCTGCAATGGGAAAAGAAGTGTGTTGGATACATCAAATCTCCTCTGACCGGCAACCTATCTCTGTGAATGCCAACATCTTTGGTATTCATGGAACATTGCACAATCAAAATCTAACCGGGAAGGAGGTGGACCGACAAGTTCGACGCATCTTCCACGTTCGTTCTACTACGAACAAGGAAGACACCTGGATCGAGAAGCCCATCGAAGGTCTTGCTTGGCCGTCCATCGTCTTCAACGACACCGATCTTCAAGGAGTTCATACTCCACATCGAGACCCCCTAGTTTTGAAACTCATCATCGACGGAAGCACCGTCAATCGGATCCTCATCGACACCGAGAGTTCCATCGACATTATGTTCTCAGACTGCTTCAAACGTGTGGGACATAAATATCAAAGCATTGACGTCGTTCCAACTGTGATCACTGGTTTCAATGGCGAACAAAGCATCACTGTGGGCGAATCAAGATTCACTCTTGACCTTAGCCGAGAGACTCGAGTCTCGGTAAGATTCGCAATTGTTGAAGGAGTGTCTAGCTACAACGCCATTCTCGGGCGACCATTCCTCCACCAGATCAATGCCATCTCCTCTTCTTATCATCAACTACTCAAGTTTGCAACGGGGGAAGGCATCGTCTGCATTCGAGGCGATCAATAAGCTGGAAGGTCTTGTGAGGCTGCTGCGGCTAAGACAGATCGAAAGATCAACATTGCTCCTCCAAAGCGGCCACGAGATGAAGCTGGTCCCTCTTCTAAATAGCAATCAAAGGAGATTCCGCTGACCGAACCTCCTCCAATCGAATGGGAAGCATCACCTTCAGTTGAAGAAATCATCCCAATCAACATCGGCAGCGGAGATCTCCCACGACAAACTTTCATTGGTACCGGTCTTAGCGACGCAGAAGCGCAAGACATGGTATCCTTCCTCCAGTCCAATATCGATGTCTTCGCTTGGTGCTTCGAAGACATGCCTGGGATCAATCCAGACGACGCTTGTCACCGACTTGCGATCAAAGAAGAAGTAAAACCTATCAAGCAGAAGCCACGCACCATTCGACCAGAGCTACAAGTTGCTGTTCAAGAAGAAATCACCAAGCTACTCGCAGCAGGCTTCATCCGAGAAGTAGAGTATCCTACTTGGATCTCTAATATTGTTGCTGTTCCGAAGAAGAATGGGAAGGTCAGAGTCTGCATCGACTTCACCAATCTCAACAAGGCTTGCCCCAAAGATCCATTGCCCATGCCAAGGATAGATAGACTCGTCGATGCCACTGCTGGCCACGAGCTATTGTCTTTCATGGATGGGTATTCTGGGTATAATCAAATTCCTCTTCACGCTGATGATCAAGAGAAGACGTGTTTTGTGACTAGCCAAGGTCTCTACTGCTACAATGTCATGTCATTCGGCCTCAAGAATGCTGGTTCCACCTATCAAAGGTTAGTCACAAAGATGTTCGAAGATCAGATCGGTCGCAACGTCGAAGTCTACGTCGATGATCTCCTCACCAAGAGCTCCGTGCGAAGCAAGCATCTTTCTGATCTGGCAGAAACCTTTCAAGTTCTTCGAAAATATCGTATGAAGCTCAATCCAGCCAAGTGCGCTTTCGGAGTTCAATCTGGCAAATTCCTGGGTCATCTTGTGACCAGGAGGGGTATTGAAGCCAATCCCGATCAAATTCGAGCTATCCTCGACATGCCATCACCTACCAATCGAAAGGAAGTGCAACGCCTCACTGGAAGACTTGCTGCCCTCAATCGGTTCATCTCAAAGTCTTCCGACAAATGTAAACCTCTCTTTGACAAACTACGAAAGGCGGATACTTCAGGGTGGAGTCCAACTTGCGAAGAAGCTTTTCAGAGCATCAAGAAATATCTGGTGCAAGCTCCTATCCTGACTGCTCCATTTCCAACAGAAGACTTGTGGCTCTATCTCTCCGTGACTGATCAAGCAATCAGTGCGGTCTTAGTCAGTAGAAGAGAAGGCGTCGAGCATCCAGTCTACTATATCAGCCACACTCTTCTTCCGGCTGAAACTCGCTACTCAAAAACTGAGAAGGTCATCCTGGCCTTGCTCACTGCATCGCGTCGTCTCCAACCATACTTCGTCTCCCACCAGATCACTGTCATTTCAGAGCACTCGCTCAAAGATATTATTGACAAAGCTGGTCGAGCTGGTCGAATGACCAAATGGGTGATCGAAATGAGTGCTTTGGGAATTCAGTTCGAATCTCGCACTTCTATCAAAGGTCAAGCTATTGCTGATTTTCTAGCTGATTTTCCAGTTGAAGACCCCATCACTTGGGAAGAAGATGTCGACATGCGCCTAGAAGATGAGGATAATACTCTGATCATTCCTTCAATAAAAATTGATCCAAATCTCGAGGCTATTGCTGCGACTCCTCCATGGAAACTCTATACTGATGGAGCTTCGAGTTCGATCGGTTCGGGAACTGGGATAGTCTTAATATCCCCCGAACTTGATCATCTGTAAAAGGCCACTCTTCTCGGATTCAATGCCACCAACAACGAAGCCGAATACGAAGCACTCATTTCGGGGCTCGAAATGGCTGAATCCCTGGGGGTAGATCGAATCCTCGTATACAGCGATTCCCAACTGATCATAAGGCAAATCAATGGAGAATATACAGCTCGAGAAGAAAGAATGCAACTCTATTTAGCCTTAGTACGACGTCTTCAACAACGTTTTACTAATGCTGAATTCATTCAAATCCCAAGAACAGAGAACCGAGAAGCAGATGCCTTAGCCAATGCTGCCTCAGTTCTTGGAGACTCACTCGGAGGAAGGCAAATACAGATCGATTATCAAGAAGTGCCCAAGACCATCCCCGATCAACAGATCCTTACTACTACAAAGAGATCTGGGGGTGGAGATCAATTAACGATGAACCTCACTACTACAAGTGAGCTTGAAGACTGGAGACGATCAATTTTCGACTTCTTCGAGCATGGCAAAATGCCGGAAGATCCAAATCAAGCCCGAAGGCTTCAAAGGAAGCTCCCATGCTATATTCTACAAGGAAAAGACATATACTTCAAATCGCACAACGGGATGATGCTCAAGTGCATTGGCCCAGAGCAAGCACAGGCAATCCTAATTGATATCCACTCTGGAGCTTGTGGGAATCATTCGGAAGGAAGGTCTCTTGAAGCCAAGACAAAGCTACAAGGTTACTATTGGCCTACAATGGCAAAAGATGCTCGACAAGTTGTTCAAAGATGCGAGCCATGCCAACGACACGCTCGAGCTATCCATCTCCCTGCAGATGAGCTTCATCAACTATCAAGTCCCTGGCCTTTCCATCAATGGGGGTTAGATTTCTTGGGTCCTTTCCCTCCAGCTCCGAGCAAGAAGAAGTATCTACTGCTAGCCACTGATTACTTTACCAAATGGGTTGAAGCTGTGCCCCTCTTCCGAGAGACTGACGACGAAGTGATCAAATTCATTCGGCACAACATCTTCTCAAGGTTCGGTACACCTCAAGTTCTTGTTGCTGATAATGGAGCTCAGTTTGACTCCGACAAGTTCCGAGAGTTCTGTCTGAACAACGGTATCAAGCTATTCTACTCAACTCCAAGGTACCCTCAATGCAATGGTCAAGCTGAAGCCTCCAATAGAGCTATTCTTGGTATACTCAAAAAAAAACTCAACAGCAAGAAAGGATTATGGGAGCAGGTCCTACCTGAAATACTTTGGGGATATCGCACAACTCCGAGAAGATCAACAGGGTTCTCACCCTTTCGTCTAACATATGGATCAGAAGCAGTACTCCCAACAGAAAACATATCAAGTACTCTGAAGACCAGAGCAGTTGAAGAAGGAATCAACGAAGAACTTCGGATCAATGATCTAGACTTCTCTGAAGAATTACGAGATCAAGCTTCACTTCGTGTGGCCAAGTACCAACAGAAGATCAAACGAGCTTACGACGAGAAAGTCTACAAGAGACAGTTCCCAGTGGGCAGTCTAGTTCTCAGAGCAGTTTTCTACAACACCAAAGAATACAGCAGCGGGAAACTTGCTCCCAACTGGGAAGGTCCATATATCGTTGAATCAGTAGGAGGCAAAGGTTCTTACAGACTGATCTCACCAGAAGGAGATAGATTGCCTCGAGCTTGGAATTCTAGACACCTCAAGTTGTTCTATCCATGATGTAAATTCTGTGATGAATAAAGATCTCTTTCAAATATTCAAATGCGCAAAGTGTTCAGCTTTTCAATTCAAGATCTGAAGCAGTTTCAAATTAAAGACATTCAAGTTACCAAGTCTTTTAACAAGTTTGGGTGTTGAGTTGCGACTCAACCCCTCACTAAATGTTAAACTGACCTTCAAATTTCAAATATTCAATTTCAATCAATTTCAATATTGTCTAACAGGTTTGGGTGCTTGAGTTGCGACTCAACCCCTCATATTCAAATGTTACACGAATTCAAGTTGCAATTTTCAAGTTACAATAAGTTTGGGTAATTGAGTTACGACTCGACCCCTTACATTCAAGTGTTTGTATCTATTCAGCATTCCAATACCATTCAGGACACAACATTCAAGCGCAATATTCAAAGGCATTCAACACAAGACATTCAATCTTCAAACATCAAAAATCTCTATTATCAAAAATTGGTTAAGTACAGGAGTGAGCTGTTACATATCGAGAGTTTACAAGTTTAAACGACAAAAAAGAAGATAGAAGATCTCAAGGCTTGGCCACACTTTGCGCGTGCGACTTCTCTCCCTCAGATCCAGCACGAGCTTTGCTCGCCATTGAGACCTTAAAAGATCGGACGCTGGCAGCATGGACCCTGAGTGCTTCTGCTGCTTTCTCAGCCGTTTCCTTGTAACTCTTGCATTCAGACAGCGCATGCTCCAACGCCTTCTTGGAAGTCTCCTCTTTGGCAGTAAAAGCAGCGTGTTGAGCAGCAAGTTGTTCTTTCAGCTCCTTGATCTCGTTGGCGCGACCACAAGACACGTCCTCAACCTTGACGATCCGATTCTTCAAGGATTCAAGTTCGTGACTCTGCGCCTCGCAACGGTCCTGCAGCCCCTTGATCTCCAGCTTCCCCTTGCGAAGATCCTCGATCTTGGCTTTGAGAGAGGTTTTCTTTGAAGTCAGGAGCTCCCTCAGTCTATCTCTCTCCTCGCTCACAGCCTTCAGTTCGGCTGTCAAACGGGACACCTCAGATGCGGCCTCCCGTTCTCCTGCCTTCCTGGAGAGCTTGCTTGCGATTCTCAAACAGGCTGAGTTGTGCAAATGGACAAAGAGTTAGAATTATTCTGAAGATTTAATTCGAACAATTGATCAAAGCATATGCACATACCACTATTTCAAGCCGATCGAAGGCTTCTTCAAAAGTAGCTTCCGAAAGATTGCAAAGCTTCCTGATCACGTTAGTGGGATGGTTGATGTCAACATCACCCAAACTCCTTATCTTCTGAGCCGGGCCAGCAGGTGTACCTACAATCCATGCAGCAGTTCAAAGTGTTAGAATATTTTCAAGCTTCAACGACAAGTCAAGCAAGGCAAGTTAGTGCAGATACCTGAAGCCTCGACCTGAGGAGCCTTTCCCTTCCCATGGTCGGAGCTCTTATCCTTGGGGGTCGACTTCTCCTTGATGGGGGTTGGCTCTGGCAAGGGTTGGGGAGTAGCACCCACCCGGCTTCCTCTCTCCAATTGAGCAGGAGAGGGAACATCTCGAGGAGGTGAGGCTCCCCCTTCATCTTCTTGACCACTCGAGTTATCGAGCCCTGCCACCATGGCAGTTACCTCCTCGGCCAGAGATCGTGAAGGGGGTGGGGGTTGTTCAACCTCCACACCCCCACTTGTAGTTGCCCCTTCGAGACGGGGAACCTCGGGAGGTATCTGATCGAGGGGTGTAGGGTTGCTTCCAACCCCACCACTCCCCGATATCTTGATCTTGAAGCGCAGAGGGTTCTTCTTCAGCTCCCCAAAATCGTAGGTAGGAATCACTTTAGGGCTATCGCCCGTTGCGTCCATTACCGCCTCCATCTTACGAGCCTTCGCTTCGTCAATGAGGATCGACTGCGAATCTTCATCAGCACCACCGGTGGGGGTGGGAGGAATTTCTTCCTCGCCACCCCCATGTCCTTGACCACCATCAGTGGGGGTGGGAGGAATCTCTTCCTCACCACCCCCATCTTCATCACCATCATCTCCATTTCCTTCACCGCTGCCGCTGCTGTCGTCGGAATCATCATCATCACCATCATCTCCGCCTTCCTCCTCTCTCTCTACTTCCTCTTCTTCTTCCCCCTTTTCCTCTTCTTTTTTCTTCTCCTCCTCAACTAGCACTTTCCTCTTCTTCTTTGCCGGGCCCTTTGGAATCACCAGTTTCTCCTCCGAGGGCAAGCTGCGCCTGGCTCCATAAGCCTTCTTCTCGAATCGAAGCCTTCTAACAATTTTTCCAGACTGAGGGTCCTCCTCGTAATCCGAATAGATAACCTCGTTATCTTCGTAACGAAGCTTCGATCCGTGGAAGAGATTGGCATTGCCATGTCGGACTGGGCAATTCGAGAATTGCTTCCATGATCTAGTCCCACATGTCAGCTCCAGAAAAAGGTTGTCAAGGGCCCCTACTCGTTCCGAAGGCCAAGAGAGAGCTCCTCCTGTGCAGTACATATCGATCTCCTTGTGCACCTTGTATCGGGGAACTTCCGGTACTGACACAGGAGTCCATGCACCAGACACCGACAGCGGCCAGTCAGTGTAGAGTTTGTCGGAGCTAATAGTGTCGATGATCGGGCGCAGGGCAGAGACACCCGTCAGATAATAGAATGGGCTATCTTTCCTCCAGGCCCATCGATAGTGATAAAAGAAATATCCCCTCGGGCTTCTTCACCTTCAGGGAGGCTGGAGTAGCATTCCCTGAGTTCCTTCTGGAAGTCCGACTCTACGCGACAGAAAGCGTAGATGACCCTCCAGGAGTTCCTAGTAACCTGCCCGGGACAGAGACCGGAGGTGTTCAGCAACCTCGCGGTGAAAGACGGTTGCGGGAGGCGCAGTCCACAGTTGAACTGGCCGATCGTGACGATAGTTCCCATCACTTGCTCCTTGCTCGCCCACAAGACGAAGATTGTCCGCCTATCAACGCCAAAAGCAGTTAGAACTCCCGGAAGCGCTGGTCAAACCTTTCCCTCTGTGAAACATGCCAGCAACTCCTGCAGCTTCTCCCTCTTTACATCTGTAAGTTTACTGCCAATGTTGTACCCAAACTCAGGCTCCGCCTCCAAAGGTAGCTGCGGACAGAGGACAAACTTTGCCTTGGGGATCTGCTCTGGCCTTGATGGAGCTGAAGCAAATCCAACTCCCTGGTGCCTCTTACCAAGTTGACCAAGTTCGATCAATTCAGCCCTGCCTTTGCCCCGGCCCTTCGAGACAGAAGTTTCCTCGACAATTTCCTTCCCCTTTCTCTTGGATGGAACTGCACTCTTCTTCGAACTACCCGAAGACGCCATTTGACCGATCGAAAGGTGACGAAGAACGAGGAATGGGAAGCAAAGAGTCTGGACTTCAAAAAATTCTGAGAACGTGAGGCAAGAATGGCAGCGAGAAAAACTTATATACCCAGGGTAAAACTGGTGCGCAAATCGAGAAGACACGTGTAACATCCGCCCCAAACACAAAAGATTTTGTCCGCTTTGCCCGTGCCCGTACGAGAACTTCCCAGGGAGGTCACCCATCCTGGTACTACTCTCGCCCGAGCACGCTTAACTACGGAGTTCTTACGAATTCCGTAGCGGCGCACGGTTTTAAAACGCGTCTTCTATGTTTGGGAGGGGAAATTATATAACTAGCTCAGGATCTCCTTCTCTCCAGGCGATGTGGGGCTAACTCATGGCCTTGTACACCTCACCTCACCTCACCTCACCTTATCCATCTTGGCATTCCCGCCTCATGAGTGGCTATTGGCCTATTGGATCTTGGTCGTCACAATCCACCCCCCTTAGGGCTACACGTCCTCGTGTAGGGTTAGACCCCCCCATCTCGAGGAGAATCGGCTCTGATACCATTTTGTAACATCCGCCCCAAACACACAAGATTTTGTCCGCTTTGCCCGTGCCCGCACGAGAACTTCCCAGGGGGTCACCCATCCTGGTACTACTCTCGCCCGAGCACGCTTAACTACGGAGTTCTTGCGAATTCCGTAGCGGCGCACGGTTTTAAAACGCATCTTGGCAGGAAAGGTGGTGAGCCCCCAAACACAAGATATTGTCCTCTATTGGTCTCTTGGGTACTCGAACCCTCAACCTCAAGGTTTTGCACTAGCATGGTTACCATCGAACCACCTAGAACGCGTCTTCTATGTTTGGGAGGGGAAATTATATAAGTAGCTCAGGATCTCCTTCTCTCCAGGCGATGTGGGGCTAACTCATGGCCTTGTACACCTCACCTCACCTCACCTCACCTCATCCATCTTGGCATTCCCGCCTCATGAGTCTTGGCTCTTGGCTATTGGCCTATTGGATCTTGGTCGTCACAACACGTGTCTTCACCATATCAAATCGCGTGTTTTTTTAGGTACACGTAGCATCCATCCGTAGCAAGCGCAAAATCAGGCGAACCGTCGGACCAGACGAATCGTCAGACCTACCGGTCCACGTGAACCAGCAGTCCAAGCAAGCCACCGGTCTGAGTAAACCGGACCGCCGGTTCAAAACCACATTCAAGCAAACCAAAGATTCAAAGCAGAAAAAATCAAACTCCATCGATATTCGAGACTGCCAAAAATCAAAGAAGAACAAGCAGTACCACTTCCTCAAAAGTACAGGTTCAAGACTTTAACCTTGACCGGCTGAATTTAGCCGTTCGGTCAAACTAGACCGATCGGTCAAAATCAACCGATCGGTCGATTTTCTACTAGATCTGGCGAAAAACTAAGGTTTTTTGCCGATCACTCGAACCTTGACCGGCTGATTTTAATCGTTCGGTCAAACTTGACCGATCGGTCAAAATCAACCGATCGGTCGATTTTCTACTGGATCTGGCGAAAAACTAAGGTTTTTTGCCGATCACTCGAACCTTGACCGGCTGATTTTAACCGTTCGGTCAAACTTGACCGATCGGTCAAAATCAACCGATCGGTCGATTTTCAACTGGATCTGGCGAAAAACTAAGGTTTTTTGCCGATCACTCGAACCTTGACCGGCTGATTTTAACCGTTCGGTCAAACTTGACCGATCGGTCAAAATCAACCGATCGGTCGATTTTCAACTAGATCTGGCGAAAAACTAAGGTTTTTTGCCGATCACTCGAATCTTGACCGGCTGATTTTAGCCGTTCGGTCAAACTTGACCGATCAGTCAAAATCAACCGATCGGTCGATTTTCTACTGGATCTGGCGAAAAACTAAGGTTTTTTACCGATCACTCGAACCTTGACCGGCTGATTTTAGCCGTTCGGTCAAACTTGACCGATCGGTCAAAATCAACCGATCGGTCGATTTTCTACTGGATCTGGCGAAAAACCGAGGTTTTTTGCAGATCACCCAAACCTTGACCGGCTGATTTTAGCCGATCGGCCAAACTTGACCGATCGGTCAAAATCAACCGATCGGTCGATTTTCTACTGGATCTGGCGAAAAACTAAGGTTTTTTGCCGATCACTCGAACCTTGACCGGCTGATTTTAGTCGTTCGGTCAAACTTGACCGATCGGTCAAAATCAACCGATCGGTCGATTTTCTACTAGATCTGGCGAAAAACCGAGGTTTTTTGCCGATCACCCAAACCTTGACCGGCTGATTTTAGTCGATCGGTCAAACTTGACGGATCAGTCAAAATCAACCGATCGGTCGATTTTCTACTAGATCTGGCGAAAAACCGAGGTTTTTTGCCGATCACCCAAACCTTGACCGGCTGATTTTAGCCGATCGGTCAAACTTGACCGATCGGTCAAAATCAACCGATCGATCGATTTTCTACTAGATCTGGCGAAAAACCGAGGTTTTTTGCCGATCATCCAAACCTTGACCGGCTGATTTTAGCCGATTGGTCAAACTTGACCGATCGGTCAAAATCAACCGATCGGTCGATTTTCTACTAGATCTGGCGAAAAACCGAGGTTTTTTGCCGATCATCCAAACCTTGACCGGCTGATTTTAGCCGATCGGTCAAACTTGACCGATCGGTCAAAATCAACCGATCGGTCGATTTTCTACTGGATCGGTCAAAAAACCATGTTTTTTGACCGATCACCCAATCCTTGACCGGTTGAAATTAACCGTTCGATCAAACTTAACCGATCGGTCAAATTTGACCGATCGGTCAAAATTGATCGTTCGGACAAACTTGACCGATCGGTCAAACTTGACCGATCGGTCAAAATCAACCAATCGGTCAATTTTCCACTGGATCGGTCAAAAAACCATGTTTTTTGACCAATCACCCAATCCTTGACCGGTTGAAATTGACCGTTCGGTCAAACTTGACCGATCGGTCAAAATTGACCGATCGGTCAAACTTGACCGATCGGTTAAAATTGACCGATCAATCTTTTTTATGCTAACACTCGGCAAGCTTCTTTGTGCCTTCTTCGATAGGGGGTTGCTATTTTTTGCACCAAATCCAAGCCAGCCACAACGAACTCTAGCTAACTTGGAGGGGGTAACTGTGGGTGCAAATTTTGGCAGAAGATTACCGACTACCGCGGGACCCACCGGCCCTGCCTGGTGGGCCCACGAGGACTACCGCGGGACCCACCGGCCCTGCCTTGTAGGCCCACGAGGACTACCGCAGGACCCACCGGCCCTGCCTGGTGGGCCCACGAGGACTACCGCGGGACCCATCAGCCCTGCCTGGTGGGCTCACGAGGATCACCGCGGGTCCCACCGGCCCTGCCTGGTGGGATCAAGAGCCTGTGGAATCCCCCAGAAGACGGTAGCGGGGCCCGCCAGCTTTACCTAGAGGATCCCCAGATGCTGCAGCAGAAACCGCCTTTTACCACCAGAGAGTTCTATAAATAGCAGAGCCTTCGAATGTAAAAGGATCGAATCTAGGATCCGAAAATCCATTTTCCACTCTGAGATCTGATTTTCAGAACCAGAGCTCTGGAATTTCTATCTTCTCACCCTTCACCTCTACTTGATCATCTTCTTGTCTTTGAAGAGATCAAAAAAGGCTTCAGTAGCACTCGGTCTGTCGAGGTTACTCCGAGAAAAGTGTTAGTGAATTCGGGTTGCACCCTATAGCACGGAGACGTAGGCTTCGGCTGAACTCCGAGATCACTTCTTGTGTCAAACACTCTCTCTGATTGCATCTCTCTGTTTACATATCAAAGGATTCAACTTCAATCAATAGATCGAACAACGATCTTCGACGTCGACTTCAATTTCAATTGACTGGTGAGGAGAAGTCTTCGGGTCGGCACGAAGATTTTCCCCCACAGCTGGAGTTCGTGAACAAGCTCGATAAGGGATCATTAACCTTTGTTTGATTACAAATTGAGTCAAGCCTAGCCCGAAGTTTAGGCTCGTTTAATAAATGAGCCAAGCTCAGACAGACCAAAGCTGACAGCTCAGCTCGATTATTTGAGGGGGAATCTACGGGTTCCGATGCTCCGAGTCCAAACTCCTTTGAAAATATTATAGAGGTAGAAGAGTGGCTATAATTTCTAGAACCCTTTAATCTAAGGACTTTGGAGAAGCTTATTAAAATACTAATAAGGTTAGGGTTAGGTTTAGTGTTTAAGTTTAGGATTTAGGTTTAGGGTTTATGTTAGAATTAGGGTTAGAGTTAGGTTTAGGGTTTAGGTTTGGTTTAGGTTAGGATTAGGGTTAGAGTTAGGTTTAGGGTTTAGGCTTTAGGTTAGGATTATGTTTAGGGTTAGGTTTAGGGTTTAGGTTAGGGTTAGGTGAATATTCGAAGATTTAGGTTTAAATTTATCACGAAATCATAATTCTCTATGTGTGTACATACCACGAAATCCTAAGATCAATCGAGAAAGAAAAAGGGGGATCAGCTACTCGGATAAATAACAAGGATTATTACTGACAGACATTTAATGTCCGTCGGTAAACAAAATACTATTGTCGATGGCTATTTTATTATCGTCGGTAATAATATACCTTTTACCAACGGACATAATACATTCCATCGGTAAATATATATTACCGACGGATAATAAATTATTGTCGGTAATAAAAATGTAAAAAATTGTTTAAATATATACAAATATTATTGCCGACGGCCTATTTTATTACCTTCGGTAATAATGCTTTTTACTGACGGACACAATATATTCCGTCTGCAAATATATATTACCGACGGGTAATAAATTACTGTCGGCAATAAAATTGCAAAAAATTATTAAATTATTAAAGTTATATTACCGACGAAAATTATTATTACTGTCGGTAAAATGTATATTTTTATCGATGGTAATAATAATGTCTGTGGGCAATAAACCTCTTTCTTGTAGTGCCCTAAACCTAACCTAAACCCTAAACCTAACCTAAACCCCAACCTAAACCTAAAACCCAACCTAAACCTAAACACTAGACCTAACCCTAATCCTAATCTTAAAACTAAACCCTAAACCTAACCTAAACCCTAACGAATATATACCCTAAACCTAAACCTAACCTAAACCCTTAATCTAATTTCCAAAAATGTAACATTCTGAAAAATTCCGATAATTCCGAATCGGAATTGGATTTTGGAATTCTGAAATTTCGGAAACGGAATTAGAATACCATTTGGGATTCCAAAATTTTTTGGAAATTTTTCGAACACCTCTATTCCGATCCGATCCATTCGGAAATCAGCCCTAGATAAAAATGATCAAATCCCAAGTTAAGTAGTTGACAAAAGAGGTATTGTGCTAACATTTCAAACTTTAGGGTGCGATTTGGAAAAAAATAGTTGACAAAAGGGGTATTGTGCTAACATTTCAAACTTTAGGGTGCAAATTGGAACAAATTAGAGAGGGAGGAGGAGGAGAAGGAGGAGAGGAACTCATCGGAGGAGGAGGAGGAGGTCTCAGCTGGAGGAGGAGGATTCACCGGAGGAGGAGGAGCAGTCGGTGTCGGAGGTGCGAGAGAGGGGAGGCCGAAGGGGAGGGGAGGCATGAGGTTCGATGGTTAGATGGGAGGGGAGGGCAGTGGAGGGGAGCTAGGATTCGAAATCGAGATAACAGAGAGAAGGGGATCAATTCGCTGAAGTTAATCACATGGTTTTTACTGACGGATCTTAAATGTCCGTCGGTAAATATATATTCAATACCGACATATATTATATATCCGTCGGTAAAACTAATATCAAATATTATTATATATAATAATTTATAATACCGAAAGGTATATTTATTATCGTCGGTAATATATATATTTTGTCGACGGAATTAATATGATCCGTCGGTACATATATTATGCCGACAGACTTTCTCTTACTGTCAGTAATTAAAATAGAAAAAATATATAAAAATTCAAAGTTATTATGCTGATGGATGCTATTATTACTGTCAGTAATAAGTATGTTATTACCGACGTTAATAAAATATTTCATTGGTAAAATACGTCTTTTTTGTAGTGCGTCCGATCGTATGTCTAGTAATCTGAATAGTTGCTTGATCGGATCTACATAAGGTGAACAACATAGAAAAATTTCTAAGTGTTGGATCCTCTCGACTTGGACGATGACGAAAATATAAACTCTAATTTTTCAAGAACAGAAAAATGTTCTTGAAAATTTTCTACGTGTCGGATCCTCTCAACTTGGACGACGATGAAAAAACGAACTCTGATTTTTCAAGAACAGAAAAATGTTCATTTAAAAAACACGTTGATCTTGAAACGTGATACCATTTTAAACCACGTCGAAATTCTCGAAAAGCATGAATCAAATAATCGATGCACATTTATGCAAAATGATGTAATCGAGAACATGCTTTCTACCTCAGTAACACCACTCATCGTTCAACACTCATGTGAGCAACTAACGCCATGTGATGGACTACTGAGTCTTCTGATGATCTTGAATTACTGACTTAACCAATAAAGGAGGTACATGTAATTTCTCACAGATTGGATTGAATTCATAAATTAAGCCAAACAAGGCGAGACCCCGGAAGCGGTAACAGAAACAACACACAACAAAATTTCTCTCTCTGTTCTTTTTGTTGTCGTCTGGAGTATGCTAAGTGTCCCTGTGGGCACCGAAATTAGCCCATGGATCGAACCCGACCCGCATGTGAAACTCGGTCCGCACACAACGGCCCACATGCAAAACATAGCCCGTACACAACGGCCCGCATGCAAACCCGGCCCGCACACAATGGCCCACATGTAAACTTGGCCCACACACAACGGCCCACATACGAACAAGGCCCGCACACAACGGCCCGCATACGAAATGGACCTGACTCGACGCAAACGGGCCCCATCGGACCGACAACTCAAACACAAAAGGGGCCCATTGCCCCCTCTCTTGGAAACCGTGCCCCTCCCCATGGGGAGGTGTGGCCGGCCATAAAGAAAAGAAAAAAATCCTAACCGCCTTGATGCGGGGGGAGGTGACATGGACGTCTACGCGACCGTAGATCCGCAACGATCCTTCGATTCGACGGACAAGATGACGTTGTGTCGCCATGCAATCGGAAAGTGCAAAGATGACAACTTATCTTCAAAGATAAGTCATAACAAGCCCATAACCATTCCCACAAGATAAGGAAAGGGATCAAGTTGTTTCCCCCAAATAAGAAAATAATATTTTAATGGCTATAAAGGGAGATATTGGATAAAACTAAAAAAATTGCAGCCATCTCTCTCCCAACCTCCCCCCTTTGCCTATAAATAGAAGAGGTGTGGGAAGGCATCAAAGGTCGAAAGCAAAAAGACAATAAGGCTCTGCAAAAAGGGGGCTTCAACGCTTGAAGACCGAAGGCTTCACGAGGAACAAGAAGGCGCATCCCCAACAAAGCAGAGTTGACCATCGAAGTCCTTATCAAAGCAAAGGCCTTGCACTCGAAGATCAAATCTCCAACTCCTCGCACGAAGAAGAAAGCTTGGAGAAGAAGGCCCAGAGTCGTCATCACCCCGACGTCTCTAACAATCATCAACTCTGAAGACGCCACAAGCAAAGGTCAGAGAAGAAGATCGAAGCCGACAACACCCCGTTGTCTTCAACAAATGCGTTGACTCCTCGCACGAAGAAAAAAGTTTGGAGAAAAAGGCCTGAAGCCGGTGCTACCCATGTCGTCTTCATCAACAAAAGCCGACGCTACAACCATCGTATGGAGATCGGTACTACCCTCGCCGTCTTCATCAATAAAAGCTGATGCTACAACCGTCACACAGAGATCGGTGCTACCCCCGTCATCTTCAAAAGAAGCCTTCGACTCCGATGATGCCAAAGAAGTCCGAAGAAGAAGAGAAGCAAAGCTGACACCACAACTATCGTACGAAGATCGGTGCTACCCTCGCTGTCTTTAAAAGAAGCCTTCAACTCCGATCATGCCAAAGAAGTTTGGAGAAGAAGAGAAGCAAAGTCGATGCCACAATCGTCGCACGGAGATCAGTGCTACACCCGTCGTCTTCAAAAGAAGCCTTCGACTTCAATCACGCCAAAAATGCTCGGACAAGAAAAAAAGTCAAAGTCAATGCCACAACCGTTGTTACCGAAATCCATTCCTAAGAAGCTGGAAGAATAAAGAAACATCGGAGACGTAGCCATCGTCGTTCGAGAAGAAGATCAAGCCAACGCTAAAGCAAAAGTCAACACAAGAATCCAAAGCAAAAGCACCGGTAAATCCTGCGCCAAAGCAACTCACGTGCCAAAACCAAGCAACTATGACGGTCACGAGCAAAGCACCGCTCGTTCTAGCTGATACGACGCGAAGTCCGGAAGAATTAAAGCATCGTAAGCTTCTACCCGTCTACGTTCAAGCGCAAGCGCCAAAGCAAAATAAAATCCAGAGCCACGCCAAAGCAAAGTTAAAGCAGAAAGCCAAAGCCAAAGCCGACGCCAGAAGCACGATCGACGCTGCAAACCGACGATCAAGGACGCTGAGATCTAGCAAGAGCCGAGGGAGATGCGAAGACCGAGTAGCGAAGCCAAAAGCCCCCTAACCGAGTAAGCTAGCGCGAAGCACGGAAGAGACAAAAGCAACGGCGAATACTCCTTAGCCTCTCAAGAAACCCTCACCCTGTAAAGATCTATGTCCTGGGCAGCCCCTCCAGAGCTCTTGCATGAAGTAACGTGGAGACGCGGATCAATTAAAGGGACCCTCCAGAGGATCTCTCCCACAATCTCCTGATCAAATCTTCGCCGCACCTGGTTCACCACCCACGAGCCCCAGGGTCCCGGCCTCCGTAATCTCGTTTTGTGCAATAAAGACGACCCGAATCTTTTTTTTGCGCATACAGTCCCACATGCTCCTTTGGTGCTGAGGAGTCGTCGGAGTTGTTATACCCTGTGGAGTTGTCGCTAAAGGCCTTCAAGCACCTTAGAGGCAGTGAAATAACTTTCAGGGCATTGTGCTTGCATGTACAAGCCCCGACACAACTGATAAGTCTGTCGTTTTACCTTTCCTTCCTCCCTCAAACTGCCATCTCTGTAGACAACCTTTAGCTTCCCATAAATCATAGTTATAATTGTTGTGATACCCACTGCATGCTAGCTTTCATCAACCTCTAGCCTGAATGTTGTTCTCTCCATATTGTTTGTTATCTTCGATTAACTATTAATTGCTAGAATCATTGTTATCTCCACTACATGCTATAATAGAATATAATACCAACAGATTCGTGCTCAAGGGCTCTCGGAAATGGGTGTTAATTAGTTTTTTGGACGATCTCGTTGTTGGGTTGTCTTTCCATTGGACCTGTCACTACTCTGTGATATCTAGTGACCTGGTGTTCCACTATGCTAGTCTGTTGCTTGATCACCAAGAGATTCGTCACTCCCAATTTCTCAAAATTCCTCACCAGAAGGCCATGCCTTAAGTCCTCCCACCTTCGGCCATTGCCTTTGTAGCTCTCATCAAATTTTCATGGACATTCGTCAGGGTTGTCGAAATTATTGTGGAATATGAAAAGAGTTGATGGAGGGCGTCGACCACCTCATGCATGGGCAGTTGGGCACTACTTCCAACGGATGGCTTTAATGGAGAAGTAATGTACATTCATGGAGCCGTTGAACCCTTATGCGGGGTTGCCGCCACTACAACAAAGAGGGTCTTTACCGACGGACATTTTTATCACCGTCGGTAATAATACACTTTTTACCGACGGTGACAATAATATCCGTCGGTATTATAACTTCAATTTTTTAAATTTTTTTTGCATATTTATTACCGACGGTCAAATAGTATTCGTCGGTACAATTATTTATACCGACGGTACATATATGTACCGTCGGTAATATACTTTATACCGACGGCTTCATAAAGACCGTCGGTAAAATGTCATGACGGAACTCAGCGTAAAAACCAAGTCTCTGGAAAAAATAGAACCCTGAGTTTCGTCGGAGATTATTACCGACGGACTTTATATTTCCGTCGGTATAAATATTTATACCGACGGATATTATATGGCCGTCGGTACGATACCGACGGTAATTAAATATCCGTCGGTAAAATTGTCCCGACGAAACTCAGGGTAAAAACCGAGCCTCTGGAAAAAAATGGAACCCTGAGTTTCGTCGGCGGTTTTTACCGACGGACTAAATATTTCCGTCGGCATAACTAATTATACCGACGGAAATTATATGTCCGTCGGTACAATACCGACGGTAATTAAATATTCGTCGGTAAAATTGTCCCGACGAAACTCAGGGTGAAAACCCGAGCCTCTGGAAAAAATGGAACCCTGAGTTTCGTCGCTGATTTGTACCGACGGACATTATTATACCGTCGGTATAAAGTAATTATACCGACAGAAATTATAGTTCCGTCGGTAAAAACTCCTTACTTATCCACCACAGTCTGCACCCTTTTCTTTTTGTGTTTCGACTCCGGCGCGCGCCCCTCTCTCAATCTCTCTCTCTCTCTCATCGACCCGACCCCCCGGCGACCCCGTCCCCCTCCGGCAGCCCCGCGATCCCCTCCGGCCACCCATCCCCCTCCCGGCCACCCATCCCCCTCCCGACCTCCGCCCCTCCCCGGCCTCCCGGCCCTCTCTCTCTCCCCCCGGCCTCCTCCCCCCCTCCCCGGCCTCCCTAGCAGCCTTCCCTCTCTCTCTCTCTCTCTCTCTCTACTTCACCTGTCTCTCTCTCTCTCGATCTAAACCCCCCCTCCGGCCGGCCACCCATCCCCTCCCTTGCACCTCCGGCCACCCCTCCGCTTTCTCGCGCCACCGACTACGACACCCATCCTCCTCCTTCTCGAGGCCTGCCGACCATCGCTGGTGAGCTCCTCCTCCTCCTCCCTTTCCCCCTTCGGTTAATTTGTGGTAATATATTGTGGTAATTTTTATTTAGGTAAAATCACAGGAATTAAATATAGTGTGGTATTGTGGTAATATATTGTGGTAATTTATTTAGGTAATATATTGTGGTAATTTTTATTAGGTAATTTATTGTGGTAATTTTTATCTTGTGGTAATATATTATGATTTACAACAATACCATAATTTGTGGTAATATATTTGTGGTAATATATTGTGGTTAATTCCCTCATTTGGTAATTTTTACACTATTTTAAAACTCGCCGAGTCGACTCGAAACTCGGCCGAGTTAACTCGACTCGGCTGAGTTTCGATCCGACTCTGTCCAAAACTCGAGTTTCGATCCGACTCGGCTGAGTTTCGATCCGACTCGAGTTTTGTCGGGTTTTAGCCGAGTTGTCGTGTCTACTCGACTCATTAAGGTTTCGAGTCGAGTCGAGTTTTCATGTTTTAAAACATTGATTTTTATCCTATCAAAACTGAATTGAATGGGGGGCAAAATGTAGTTTTTAGACTAGGGTGAGCGTCGATTTAGAGTCTAAGTGTTGGAAAATCATAAGTTAGCGTGTTTCGGATATGAAATAGGTTTGGATTCGATCCGATCGTCATCGGATCGGCATCCGGTAATTCGAAGTTGGAATTATTCCGTATTTCGGACTTGCGAGCGGGTTCTAATTGGATATTTGACCAATTTACGCTCCGATTCACCGATTTAGAGTCTAAGTGTTGGAAAATCATAAGTTAGCGTGTTTCGGATATGAAATAGGTTTGGATTCGATCCGATCGTCATCGGATCGGCATCCGATAATTCGAAGTTGGATTTATTCCGTATTTCGGACTTGCGAGCGGGTTCTAATTGGATATTTGACCAATTTACGCTCCGATTCACCGGTTTAGAGTCTAAGTGTTGGAAAATCATAAGTTAGCGTGTTTCGGATATGAAATAGGTTTGGATTCGATCCGATCGTCATCGGATCGGCATCCGGTAATTCGATGTTGGAATTATTCCGTATTTCGGACTTGCGAGCGGGTTCTAATTGGATATTTGACCAATTTACGCTCCGATTCACCGGTTTAGAGTCTAAGTGTTGGAAAATCATAAGTTAGCGTGTTTCGGATATGAAATAGGTTTGGATTCGATCCGATCGTCATCGGATCGGCATCCGGTAATTCGATGTTGGAATTATTCCGTATTTCGGACTTGCGAGCGGGTTCTAATTGGATATTTGACCAATTTACGCTCCGATTCACCGATTTAGAGTCTAAGTGTTGGAAAATCATAAGTTAGCGTGTTTCGGATATAAAATAGGTTTGGATTCGATCCGATCGTCATCGGATCGGCATCCGATAATTCGAACTTGGAATTATATTCCGTATTTCGGACTTCCGAGCGGGTTCTAATTGGATATTTGACCACTTTACGATCCGATTAACCGATTTAGAGTCTAACTGTTTCATATTGTTTCATATTGTTTCATATTGCGAGCGGGTTCATATTGTTTCATATGTAAATCATACTGTTTCATATATAAATCAAACTGTTTCATATTGTTTCATATGTAAATCTTAAATCTTACTGTTTCATATGTAAATTAAATTGTTTCAGATGGCATCACGGTCATATGTTCGTAGAGGCAGAGGCAGAGGCAGGGGTGGGGTAGCTCAGAGCGCTCCGGCTGCCACCCCAGGGTCCGAGGCTGAGCCGTCCGGATCTGGTAGTGCTGTTCCTCTCTCCACACCAGCTCCTGCTGTAGTCACAGCCTCCGGAGCTTCGAGCAGTGCTCAGCACTCGGCTGCAGCGTCTACGCCCACAGGTAATGTTTAGATCTAAAGTTTTATACATGTTGTAAATACTTCTTCAGTACTGATGTATATTTTATTTGCAGGGTCGACCAGGTACGTAGGCGACCGGGGCGTGACGACGGCCCGGCGCTTGTCGGCCTTACGCGAGCCGCTGTCCCTACAGTGGAGCGGCCATACCTTTGTGGGCGAGCACGCTTCTGACGCCGCCACGTGGGTCGGCATGATAGTACGGGAGGAGAGGAATGCCCCGATTGTGGGGTTAAGGGGGTGGAAGAACATTGATGCATCCTATAAGGAGAGGATGTATCAGCAGTTTTTGGTACGTTAGTTTCATTAAAGCATTTTAGAATAATATCGTACTTCTTTATAATTTGATTTGATAAAATGACTTGTTTCTAAATTGATTTTACAGGAGAAATTTAAATGGGAGAACATGGAAACCGACACCCATCGGGAGGACTTGTGGAAGACGATGGGTGAGCGGTATAGGGATTACCGTCACGAGCTCTACAAGCTCTACGGTTACTTGGTCGGCCAGCCGGCTGAGGAGGTACAGGCTGCGGCTGGGACGAGAGACGCGCCACCGCTACACATTCTACAGTTTTTGGTCGCTCACTGGGCCACCCCTAACTTTCAGGTATAATTATAATTTTGTTGATTCGTACTTGTTTTAATGTTATACTAAAAATTTGTATTGATGTTTCAAAATTTAATCGATTGCACAGAATAAATCTGCTATAGGCAAGCAGAATAGAAGTGCCTCGACGACACCTGCTCCAGTGAAGGGGAGGACCTCCATGCCCCAGCTTGCCCAGCAGCTGGTAAATGATACAAACATTGTTATTATTTAAATCTCTATACATGTTATATTAACTCGTCTATTTATTTTATATGTCCAACAGACACAGTCCTTGGGCCACGAGCCTAATAGGATTGACCTTTTTGAGGCCTCTAGGAGGCGGCGTATCGATGGGGCATTTCTGGACGACAGGGTTGCCTCGCAAGTGGTAAGTAATTAAATTACTGTTAATATATTCTTATACATATGCCATAAAATATCATTGAATATCATTGGTTGTTTTTATATAGGAGAGGATGCGACTTATGGTGACCCCGTCGGGCGAGGCCGGCTCCTCCTCCAGCTCAGTATCTGTCGACTCAGCGATGGATACTGTGCTGAGACCTGCCACGCACGGCCGTGTCCTCTGTACGGGCCTTGGAGTCACGCCCTCCTCCTACTTTGGACGAGAGGGTATGCGCTCGAGGGCACGGGACACCCAGACCGGTGCTATCACTCAGCTGCAGTCTGCGCTAGACACGGAGCGAGAGCAGAGGCAGGCCCTCGAGCAGAGGATGGAGGCGGAGCGAGAGCAGAGGCAGGCCCTCGAGCAGAGGGTTGAGGCGGAGAAGAAGGCCCTCGATGAGGAAAGAGAAGCTCGCAGGGAACTGGAGCGTAAATTTAATGAATTCATAAGCCGGTCTAGCGGTGGCTCATCCTCATGATCAGGTACTTACTAATCTTTATAATATTAGCAAAAAATATGAATCTTACTAATTTGAGTTTTGATCATATTATCACACTTATGATTTTCCAACACTTAGACTATAAATCGGTAAATCGAATCGTAAATGGTCACTCTCTCTCTCATGGTAATGATGTAGCCTCTGTTTTTCTTTTAAATACGGAATAATTCCAAGTTCGAATTACCGGATGCCGATCCGATGACGATCGGATCGAATCCAAACCTATTTCATATCCGAAACACGCTAACTTATGATTTTCCAACACTTAGACTCTAAACCGGTGAATCGGAGCGTAAATTGGTCAAATATCCAATTAGAACCCGCTCGCAAGTCCGAAATACGGAATAATTCCAAGTTCGAATTACCGGATGCCGATCCGATGACGATCGGATCGAATCCAAACCTATTTCATATCCGAAACACGCTAACTTATGATTTTCCAACACTTAGACTCTAAACCGGTGAATCGGAGCGTAAATTGGTCAAATATCCAATTAGAACCCGCTCGCAAGTCCGAAATACGGAATAAATCCAACTTCGAATTATCGGATGCCGATCCGATGACGATCGGATCGAATCCAAACCTATTTCATATCCGAAACACGCTAACTTATGATTTTCCAACACTTAGACTCTAAATCGGTGAATCGAAGCGTAAATTGGTCAAATATCCAAATAGAACCCGCTTGCAAGTCCGAAATACGGAATAATTCCAAGTTCGAATTATCGGATGCCGAGCCGATGACGATCCGATCGAATCCAAACCTATTTTATATCCGAAACACGCTAACTTATGATTTTCCAACACTTAGACTCTAAATCGGTGAATCGGAGCGTAAATTGGTCAAATATCCAATTAGAACCCGCTCGCAAGTCCGAAATACGGAATAATTCCAAGTTCGAATTATCGGATGCCGAGCCGATGACGATCCGATCGAATCCAAACCTATTTTATATCTGAAACACGCTAACTTATGATTTTCCAACACTTAGACTCTAAATCGGTGAATCGGAGCGTAAATTGGTCAAATATCCAATTAGAACCCGCTCGCAAGTCCGAAATACGGAATAATTCCAAGTTCGAATTACCGGATGCCGATCCGATGACGATCCGATCGAATCCAAACCTATTTCATATCCGAAACACGCTAACTTATGATTTTCCAACACTTAGACTCTAAATCGGTGAATCGGAGCGTAAATTGGTCAAATATCCAATTAGAACCCGCTCGCAAGTCCGAAATACGGAATAATTCCAAGTTCGAATTATCGGATGCCGAGCCGATGACGATCCGATCGAATCCAAACCTATTTTATATCCGAAACACGCTAACTTATGATTTTCCAACACTTAGACTCTAAATCGGTGAATCGGAGCGTAAATTGGTCAAATATCCAATTAGAACCCGCTCGCAAGTCCGAAATACGGAATAATTCCAACTTCGAATTACCGGATGCCGATCCGATGACGATCGGATCGAATCCAAACCTATTTCATATCCGAAACACGCTAACTTATGATTTTCCAACACTTAGACTCTAAATCGGTGAATCGGAGCGTAAATTGGTCAAATATCCAATTAGAACCCACTAGCAAGTCCGAAATACGGAATAATTCCAAGTTCGAATTATCGGATGCCGAGCCGATGACGATCCGATCGAATCCAAACCTATTTTATATCCAAAAACTTATGATTTTCCAACACTTAGACTCTAAATCGGTGAATCGGAGCGTAAATTGGTCAAATATCCAATTAGAACCCACTCGCAAGTCCGAAATTCGGAATAATTCCAAGTTCGAATTATCGAATGCCGATCCGATGACGATCCGATCGAATCCAAACCTATTTTATATCCGAAACACGCTAACTTATGATTTTCTAACACTTAGACTCTAAATCGGTGAATCGGAGCGTAAATTGGTCAAATATCCAATTAGAACCCGCTCGCAAGTCCGAAATACGGAATAATTCCAAGTTCGAATTATCGGATGCCGAGCCGATGACGATCCGATCGAATCCAAACCTATTTTATATCCGAAACACGCTAACTTATGATTTTCCAACACTTAGACTCTAAATCGGTGAATCGGAGCGTAAATTGGTCAAATATCCAATTAGAACCCGCTCGCAAGTCCGAAATACGGAATAATTCCAAGTTCGAATTATCGGATGCCGAGCCGATGACGATCCAATCGAATCCAAACCTATTTTATATCCGAAACACGCTAACTTATGATTTTCCAACACTTAGACTCTAAATCGGTGAATCGGAGCGTAAATTGGTCAAATATCCAATTAGAACCCGCTCGCAAGTCCGAAATACGGAATAATTCCAAGTTCGAATTATCGGATGCCGAGCCGATGACGATCCGATCGAATCCAAACCTATTTTATATCCGAAACACGCTAACTTATGATTTTCCAACACTTAGACTCTAAATCGGTGAATCGGAGCGTAAATTGGTCAAATATCCAATTAGAACCCGCTCGCAAGTCCGAAATACGGAATAATTCCAAGTTCGAATTATCGGATGCCGAGCCGATGACGATCCGATCGAATCCAAACCTATTTTATATCCGAAACACGCTAACTTATGATTTTCCAACACTTAGACTCTAAATCGGTGAATCGGAGCGTAAATTGGTCAAATATCCAATTAGAACCCGCTCGCAAGTCCGAAATACGGAATAATTCCAAGTTCGAATTATCGGATGCCGAGCCGATGACGATCCAATCGAATCCAAACCTATTTTATATCCGAAACACGCTAACTTATGATTTTTCAACACTTAGACTCTAAATCGGTGAATCGGAGCGTAAATTGGTCAAATATCCAATTAGAACCCGCTCGCAAGTCCGAAATACGGAATAATTCCAAGTTCGAATTATCGGATGCCGAGCCGATGACGATCCGATCGAATCCAAACCTATTTTATATCCGAAACACGCTAACTTATGATTTTCCAACACTTAGACTCTAAATCGGTGAATCGGAGCGTAAATTGGTCAAATATCCAATTAGAACCCGCTCGCAAGTCCGAAATACGGAATAATTCCAAGTTCGAATTATCGGATGCCGAGCCGATGACGATCCGATCGAATCCAAACCTATTTTATATCCGAAACACGCTAACTTATGATTTTCCAACACTTAGACTCTAAATCGGTGAATCGGAGCGTAAATTGGTCAAATATCCAATTAGAACCCGCTCGCAAGTCCGAAATACGGAATAATTCCAAGTTCGAATTATCGGATGCCGAGCCGATGACGATCCGATCGAATCCAAACCTATTTTATATCCGAAACACGCTAACTTATGATTTTCCAACACTTAGACTCTAAATCGGTGAATCGGAGCGTAAATTGGTCAAATATCCAATTAGAACCCGCTCGCAAGTCCGAAATACGGAATAATTCCAAGTTCGAATTATCGGATGCCGAGCCGATGACGATCCGATCGAATCCAAACCTATTTTATATCCGAAACACGCTAACTTATGATTTTCCAACACTTAGACTCTAAATCGGTGAATCGGAGCGTAAATTGGTCAAATATCCAATTAGAACCCGCTCGCAAGTCCGAAATACGGAATAATTCCAAGTTCGAATTATCGGATGCCGAGCCGATGACGATCCGATCGAATCCAAACCTATTTTATATCCGAAACACGCTAACTTATGATTTTCCAACACTTAGACTCTAAATCGGTGAATCGGAGCGTAAATTGGTCAAATATCCAATTAGAACCCGCTCGCAAGTCCGAAATACGGAATAATTCCAAGTTCGAATTATCGGATGCCGAGCCGATGACGATCCGATCGAATCCAAACCTATTTTATATCCGAAACACGCTAACTTATGATTTTCCAACACTTAGACTCTAAATCGGTGAATCGGAGCGTAAATTGGTCAAATATCCAATTAGAACCCGCTCGCAAGTCCGAAATACGGAATAATTCCAAGTTCGAATTATCGGATGCCGAGCCGATGACGATCCGATCGAATCCAAACCTATTTTATATCCGAAACACGCTAACTTATGATTTTCCAACACTTAGACTCTAAATCGGTGAATCGGAGCGTAAATTGGTCAAATATCCAATTAGAACCCGCTCGCAAGTCCGAAATACGGAATAATTCCAAGTTCGAATTATCGGATGCCGAGCCGATGACGATCCGATCGAATCCAAACCTATTTTATATCCGAAACACGCTAACTTATGATTTTCCAACACTTAGACTCTAAATCGGTGAATCGGAGCGTAAATTGGTCAAATATCCAATTAGAACCCGCTCGCAAGTCCGAAATACGGAATAATTCCAAGTTCGAATTATCGGATGCCGAGCCGATGACGATCCGATCGAATCCAAACCTATTTTATATCCGAAACACGCTAACTTATGATTTTCCAACACTTAGACTCTAAATCGGTGAATCGGAGCGTAAATTGGTCAAATATCCAATTAGAACCCGCTCGCAAGTCCGAAATACGGAATAATTCCAAGTTCGAATTATCGGATGCCGAGCCGATGACGATCCGATCGAATCCAAACCTATTTTATATCCGAAACACGCTAACTTATGATTTTCCAACACTTAGACTCTAAATCGGTGAATCGGAGCGTAAATTGGTCAAATATCCAATTAGAACCCGCTCGCAAGTCCGAAATACGGAATAATTCCAAGTTCGAATTATCGGATGCCGAGCCGATGACGATCCGATCGAATCCAAACCTATTTTATATCCGAAACACGCTAACTTATGATTTTCCAACACTTAGACTCTAAATCGGTGAATCGGAGCGTAAATTGGTCAAATATCGAATTAGAACCCGCTCGCAAGTCCGAAATACGGAATAATTCCAAGTTCGAATTATCGGATGCCGAGCCGATGACGATCCGATCGAATCCAAACCTATTTTATATCCGAAACACGCTAACTTATGATTTTTCAACACTTAGACTCTAAATCGGTGAATCGGAGCGTAAATTGGTCAAATATCCAATTAGAACCCGCTCGCAAGTCCGAAATACGGAATAATTCCAAGTTCGAATTATCGGATGCCGAGCCGATGACGATCCGATCGAATCCAAACCTATTTTATATCCGAAACACGCTAACTTATGATTTTCCAACACTTAGACTCTAAATCGGTGAATCGGTGCGTAAATTGGTCAAATATCCAATTAGAGCCCGCTCGCAAGTCCGAAATACGGAATAATTCCAAGTTCGAATTATCGGATGCCGAGCCGATGACGATCCAATCGAATCCAAACCTATTTTATATCCGAAACACGCTAACTTATGATTTTCCAACACTTAGACTCTAAATCGGTGAATCGGAGCGTAAATTGGTCAAATATCCAATTAGAACCCGCTCGCAAGTCCGAAATACGGAATAATTCCAAGTTCGAATTATCGGATGCCGAGCCGATGACGATCCGATCGAATCCAAACCTATTTTATATCCGAAACACGCTAACTTATGATTTTCCAACACTTAGACTCTAAATCGGTGAATCGGAGCGTAAATTGGTCAAATATCCAATTAGAACCCGCTCGCAAGTCCGAAATACGGAATAATTCCAACTTCGAATTACCGGATGCCGATCCGATGACGATCGGATCGAATCCAAACCTATTTCATATCCGAAACACGCTAACTTATGATTTTCCAACACTTAAACTCTAAATCGGTGAATCGGAGCGTAAATTGGTCAAATATCCAATTAGAACCCGCTCGCAAGTCCGAAATACGGAATAATTCCAAGTTCGAATTATCGGATGCCGAGCCGATGACGATCCGATCGAATCCAAACCTATTTTATATCCGAAACACGCTAACTTATGATTTTCCAACACTTAGACTCTAAATCGGTGAATCGGAGCGTAAATTGGTCAAATATCTAATTAGAACCCGCTCGCAAGTCCGAAATACGGAATAATTCCAAGTTCGAATTATCGGATGCCGAGCCGATGACGATCCGATCGAATCCAAACCTATTTTATATCCGAAACACGCTAACTTATGATTTTCCAACACTTAGACTCTAAATCGGTGAATCGGAGCGTAAATTGGTCAAATATCCAATTAGAACCCGCTCGCAAGTCCGAAATTCGGAATAATTCCAAGTTCGAATTATCGAATGCCGATCCGATGACGATCCGATCGAATCCAAACCTAGCTATTTGATATCCGAAACACGCTAAGTTATGATTTTTCAACACTTAGACTCTAAATCGGTGAATCGGAGCGTAAATTGGTCAAATATCCAATTAGAACCCGCTCGCAAGTCTGAAATACGGAATAATTCCAAGTTCGAATTATCGGATGCCGATAATTCTACGATCGGATCGAATCCAAACCTATTTCAAAATCGAAACACGCTAACTTATCATTTTTTAACGCTTAGACTCAGTTATAGATATAAACCATTTTTTTAACAAATACATGTTAATTGCAGGAGCAGGGCGGCGTCAGGGGATCGATGAGAGCACCAGCGTTGGTGGTGGGCGGGCGTGGTTGAGATAGGGCGGCGTCAGGGGATCGATGAGAGCACCGGCGTTGGTGGCGGGCGGGGGTGGTTGAGATAGGACATGTATCATCTCTCAGTTCTGGATTGTGTAAATATTATTTTGTAATATATGGTTATTTTTTGTTCTTGTCTATAATTGTCGGCCGAGAACTGTGGTAATATTTGATAATTTGCTGTAATTTTTTATCAATTTAGGTAATATTTTATAAATTGTGGTAATATTTGATAAATTGTGGTAATATATTGTGGTATTGAATCACAGGAATTAAATAACATTATTTAGGTAAATTTATTAAAAAAAAAAATACTTATTACCGACGGAAATTAATTATTCCGTCGGTAATAATATTTTTATTTTTTTTAAATTATTAATGATTTGCCGACGGCATATAATATCCGTCGGTAATATATATAGTATTACCGACGGTTATATGAATTTGGTCGGTAATATATATAT
This sequence comes from Chamaelirium japonicum, assembly GCA_947650365.1. Classification (NCBI taxonomy): domain Eukaryota; kingdom Viridiplantae; phylum Streptophyta; class Magnoliopsida; order Liliales; family Melanthiaceae; genus Chamaelirium; species Chamaelirium japonicum. The sequence goes on from OX393549.1 coordinate 87,032,054, forward strand.
ATTATTACCGACGGGTAATATATATATGTGTCGGTAATATATATATTATTACCGACAGTATGAAATATACCCGTCGGTAAAATGGTTATATATTACCGACGGATTCTTATATTTCGTCGGCAATACTAAATTATATTAGTTTTAAATTGATTAAATATTACCGACGGCGTTAATATTACCGTCGGTATTAATTATTATTACCGACGGTAATATTTGGTCCGTCGTATTGTTTTCCCCGACGCCTTCTTTCCCGACAGCAAGCGACGGAAATACCTTCCGTCGCTATAGAATATTACCGACGAAATTTTAATATTACCGACGGATAGTGTCCGTCGGTAATAACTGTTTTTTTTGTAGTGCGCCGCTTGCACCGTGTAATGTTGGGTTATTTTGATTTTAACCCCCAAATTTTGCCTTGAATTTGACTTTACCCCCCATGTTATCATTAATTAGATCTTACCCCCCAAAACTAACTGTTCCGTCGGCTCACCCCCAAAACTTTATTTCTTTTCCGTCAGCTCATCCTTTCTCTTAGATGGTGAGCTAACGGAACAGTTGGTTTTGGGGGGTAAAGTCTAATTAATTAAACATGAGGGGTAAAGTCTAATACAAGGCAAAATTTGGGGGGCAAAGTCATAATAACCCTATAATGTTGAGTAGGGCACGGCAGATGTGTCGACCCGACACGTCCCGACACGAAGTTAGTGCGTCTGGGTCATGGCTAAACGCCAAACGGATTCAGATCGTAAACAAGTCGACACGATAGATCCGTTTAATAAATGGGCCGGATCTGGGTTTAGGTTCTGGACATGATAGACCCAGAAAGATCCGTTTAAAATTCAACAGGTCGTGTCGGGTCAGGTCTACCCGCAATCCAATACTGTAATATATAGTACCAGCGGGTCTATCGGGTCGAGTTGGATTGGGTCGGATCGGGCCATCTAAATAGACCCGTGTGGTAAACGGGTCTTACCGGGTCTTATCGGTCTACCCGTTTATTAGCGGGTCGAGTACCGGTTTAGGATCTAGACATGATTAGTTAAACGGGTCGGGTCTGGATCTAGGGGTTTTGGACACGACCCGAAACTAGACACAACACGAACCCGACCCGTTGACACCCCTAATGTTGAGCAATGCTATTCAGCCGAAGGTTTTTCCGATTAGCTCGATTGATGTGGCAATGTGCAACTGATAGTGAAAAATAATTAAATCTCGCAATTGGGTTTCAGCCACCAATTGCACGCTGTCATATCAATCTAGCCAGCAAAATCGAAAAACCTTCGAACTGAATAGCACTTCTCTATAATGTTTCATGCGTTGGATAAGGATGAGAGTTCATCTTTAATATCAGTGGTTATTTTTTATATAATTCATTTGTATCAATGGGCTTTTTCGATTCTGCTCGGTACGACTGACGATGCAGTGTACAACTGATGGCTGAATTTTATTAGCGGAATTTTATTCTTTAACACCATCTGGTGTAGGTACACTGTCACGTCAGTTGTATCGAGCAAAATCGGAAAAACCTTCGGCTGAATATCATCTCTTTTTTAAAATAAATCCAAAATAAGAAATATTTTTTAATTAATAAGGTGACACGTGGCATAACACCCTGCAAGACCACTCCTTTTTATAAGTATTTTATTTTATAGAATAGGGGTAAAGCAGTCGTCATGAAAATGATCGAAACATTCCCACTGCTACCCTCTTATAATTATTTATTCAGAGTAACAGCTGATATAGAGAAAGGTCCCCCATTTCTTCAGCTTCGCCCAAGCTAGCCAAAATAGGAGAGAGCGAGAGAGAGAGATGACGCACAACGGCTACACCCATTTCTTTAGCACCTCACTCTCTCTCTCTCTCTCTCTCTCTCTCTCTCTCTCTCTCTCTCTCTAGCCCATTTCTTTAGCTTCTCTCTCTCTAGCCCATTTCTTTAGCTTTTTTCTCTCTCTAAAAGGGAAGTGAATCCCCAAGGAGCTAGCTAGGTATATATTCCAAATAGAACAATACTTCATTGCCGGCTACTCGGACATATGCCGAAAGATCTTTTATTTTTAAGGATTGCTATTCATACAGATAGATTTTTCCGATTCGTTTACACGTGGCATCCAATCATAGGGTCCCTTTACCCATTGCTCTGGGTTGAGTGCGATCCGCTGATCAGGTCGGTTATGATCGCAACACATTATTCTATATGTAAACTGAATTTTTCTTTCTTTTTCTTATAGAGGTTGGAGCATCCTGCTCTCTCTCATTGGTCCAATCCAAGGGTATGTTTGTCATTTCATACTATTTATCATAGTGAAATGACCGAAAGCCTTTGAGATGGACCAATGAGAGAGAGCGTGATGCTCCAACCTCTTTAAGGAGGTTGGAACAAAATCGTTATCGATAGTGTGGGTCCCACTCTTGAATACTTGGTTGTTCCGCATTGGGCAGAGGTGGCAGCAATTGATAGGTCCTAATTATGGACTGCGAGGTCAAAAATGTCTTGAAAAATATTATTTGATGTGACTTTAGGTGATAATAAACTTTTTCACCATAGGGTACCATACTTAGACTTATCAATTGCTGCCACCCCAGTCCAAGTAGGAGGTTCTGTCTTCCTGCACGCCACCTTATCGTGTGCTGGCTCTACCGGGTCAGGATGGACCATGGACTCATGGGTTAATTTCTCCATATTGCCTTCGTACACTCTGTCCCCTTTCTTTGACGGTGAAATGCCCCTTCAATGCAAAAAAACATTAAAAGAAATGATCACAACCTTTGTTTGTTGCGATAAGATGGAGCGCAAGAGATCCTAAACGTTGTTATCTGCGATAAATATTGCTCTGTCGTTTGTCGGTGCCTTTCTTTTCTTGCTAATTAATGCTCAATGTGCTCATATAACTTTGATCATTACGTGTTAATTAATGGTCTCCGACGATGAGGCGCATGAAATGGAAATGATGTTGACCAGCCTTTTTTTTTTTTTGCCGAACCCGCTAAGCGATAAAAGGATAGGGTGCTAGAGTAAGGGTTTAAAAAGATGCAATAGCATCTCCAACCAAATCCCATCACAGCTCCTATCTGGTGCTGGCAATTTTGGACCCGACACGGTAGACCCAACATGACCCAACACGAAGTTAGCGGGTCTAGGTCAGGGCTAAACGGGTTCGGGTCGTAAACGGGTCGACACGACAGACCCGTTTAATAAACGGATCGGGTCCGGGTTTAGGGTCTGGACACGGTAGACCCGGTAATACCGGTTTAATAATTATTATGACCTGTTAGTGTAATATGGTTATTTTGACTTTGCCCCCCAAATTTTGCATTAAATTAGACTTTACCCTCCATATTTTCATTAATTAGACTTTACCGCCTAAACCTAACTTTTCCATCAGCTCACCAACTTAGACAAAGGGTGAGCATAACAACAAAGGCTACAATCGTCATGAGCACTCCACATAGCATATAGAGGGAAGCTGGAGGTCCAAAAACCCGATAGACCTGTTGTCCGAGCACTATCGGCGAACCAATCCAGCAGCCTCTACACGTTCCCCTTAGCTTTTTTTTGCAATTGAAATCCCTAAAACATCCCTCAGCGTGCCCTGTATTCAAGGTTCGAAATCTCTATTTCGGTGGAAATTTCGACCTTCTGGATATGGAAATATTTCGTGGAAATATTTCGACAGTGTGAAAATATTGCAATTTAGTAGAAATGGTGGAAATATTGATTTTTTTATGGATTTTTTTAGTGAAACTCCGGATAGTCATAAACCAAGTATAGATACACACTTTGGAACAGTCAAATAATATGTGTACCCTATCTAGGGGTGTAGAGCTTCACATAACATTTTTTGTGTACCCTATCTGTGAGTCTTGTGCAATCTTATTTAGTTCAGTTATGATACATATTTTTCAAATGTTTTTTAATCTTTTTTTTGGATAAAAATATTTTTGAAATAAAGATTAGTTGATTGTTAAAATAATGTTTCAAACGATTTTGAAAGCGCACTTAAAACAAGAAAGTTATGCAAAATTGAAATTGTGCAAAAAATATGCTGAAATGTGAAACACTGTTTTTTTACTAAGTCTAAAAAAAAGAATTTTTATATAGAAAGTTTTTATACATTCAAAATTTTCTAAGACGGACCATGGTTTTCTAGATGTACTCGTACTTCTACATCTTGTGGAATTTTTTGAGCTAAAAAGGAGTTGTTTTAATCACTTTTCTCAACATATAGATTTTATAAATATCCATAAATACTGTTTTCTTCTACTAAAATTGAAAGTTTACTTTTTGATTCCTTTGTTTTTTGATTTTTTTGATATTTTTATTGAAATCAAATAGAGAGAAATTTGCTTATTTACATATAATAACTTAAACTAAATGGAGAAAATAAATGTTATTATATGTAAATAAGCTGATGAGAACCAGGCCCCCCAGTTTCCTTTTATATCCAGTCAGTCACAGAATTTTGGATAATTTTTGCGAAATTTTTTAAAATTTTTGTAAAATTTCGACAAAATCTCACGATATTTCGTGAAGATGGAAATATTTCGTGGAAATATTGCGATATTTCACAAAATCGCTCGATATTTTGACATTTTTAGTTCTGCTCGAGATTGCAGGTGGTATTTCGTATCGGATTTTTATTTTTTCGATATATTTCATGAAATATATCAATTTTTTATTCCTTGCCTGTATTCAAATCGCCAAAAATGGATTTTCGCCTAACTACTAGCTACAATGGGCGAGTGGGCATAGTTCGCCAATTCCTAGGGACCCATTTCATTCTGTCAATGGGTTGGAGGATTTGAATGCAACAGCAACGCCCCCACCCTCCAATTGCTGCCTGCTAAAATTGGTTATCGATAATAGTCTTCTTGAGTTGGATTCCAAGTATGGCAGAGTCTTCTTGAGTTGGATTCCAAGTATGGCGCTCTATTCTAGAAACAGTATCATTTCTTTCTATTTTTAATTATCTATCTGTTGGAAGATTAGCCCCACCTCACCTCAGTAAAGTAGAGGGCATAAATGATCCTTATATGTATGATGGGACCTCTATCCCAATACCTATTTACAATAGATAGGCTGTTTGAGATGCTCTTATAAGTTACCACCACCACCCCTCTCTCTCTCTCTCTCTCTCTCTCTCTCTCTCTCTCTCTCTCTCTCTCTCTCTCTCTCTCTCTCTCTCTCTCTCTCTCTCTCTCTCTCTCTCTCTCTCTCTCTCTCTCTCTCTCTCCAATAATTAAGTAAGGTAACTCTTGATCTTGCCCCAATTAAGTCTTATACATACATTGTATCAAAACCTACTTAACATTATTGTTGAGATAGTCCACCGGTTTAGTCCTACATCGGCAAGAGGGCACCCATTGGCCGCTTCATATATCCTCTGTGGACCTCCCCTTCCAACTGGGTTTTGGGGTGTGAGGGTATCTAACATGGTATCAAAGCTGGTCCATCTCCTACTTCTGCTCCCGCTCCGGGTGCGCCCCCACCGATTGTGTCTTGCTATGCATGCCCTGCATGAGGGAGGGTGTTGAGATAATCCAACGGTTTAGTCCTACATCGGCAAGAGGGCACCCATTGGCTGTTTCATATACCCTCTGTGGACCTCCCCTTCCAACCCGGGTTTTGGGGTGTAAGGGTATTTAACACTTATATTGGATGTATTCATCATCCATATCACCCAGAAAAATCCGCACTTTTGGGTCCTTACATCCTTCCATCCTTTTGCATATGTTTACCATTCACCTTATATATTAAGCATTACCCAGTATTTTGAATCATATGCCATGAAAACAAACAAAAGGGCTAGGACTAAAACATGCCATTTTTGCCCTTCCTGTTTTATCCCTACACAAATCACAAATATCATCTATGAATATTACCCTTTTGCTACTAATCAATTGAGTCTTATTTAATCATTTCAAAAACTAAGGGCTATTATGAGAATAGCAATCCCACTAACCCATTCATCCCTCCATCCTATATTTTATTTTCCATTTTTCCCTTCTCTTCTTTGCCACTAATCAACTGAATCGTATTTATCCATTAAAAAAACAAGAGCTATAATGGGATGGCTATTCCCACTAAACCCATTCTTCCTTCCATTCTACACGTTGTTTTCCATTTAGCCTTCTCAATCCTATGTTTTAAAACATTAAGAGAAATGTTTGGATAGGGTATGGGCATACGAACTCTAGCCGATTAACTTCCGGGTATGGGTATGGATACCCCAATACTCATACTCGAAATCCAATTGCCCCTCTAACTTGTGACACGACCCTGACCCGAAACATTGGGTACGAGTATGGGTATAAATGTACTCTGGTATGGATATTGGTTGTACCAGGTTTTTAAAATGCTTGAGTAAGGTATGGGTATAGGAACTCTACCCGATTAACTTTGGTTTGGGTATGGGTACATCATTACCCATATCTAAAACCCGATTGTCCCTCTAACTTGTTTAACAGATATATAGTCTAAATATAACCCATATTTGGATCATATGTCATTAAAACAAAAGCAAAGAAGGAAGTGTTGTATTCTTGCACTTCCCATTCTGGCCCTATAAAAATTATCATTGTGCCCTTATGCCCCTATCATTATTTCATGTGTCCATACCAGGTGACAAAACGGCTTTTTTAAATTTGTGTGTAAAAGGGCACATAGATCAGCAACTGTTGCACGTGCAAGTGTGCAACCCACGTGCCCAGTGCACAAGTATTACTAGTGTGGTTGTTTTCTATTTGAACTTTGAAGTGTCAAATATTTAGTTGTTTAGCCCCATAGATGCTCGACTCTTAAGACTTCTCTAAAGAGGTCATTAGCTCGAAACGCACTTCCAGGTCTCAGGTGGAGGAGTTGTAACAATAGACAATGTCAAGGCACATGGGATAGATGTCGGTCGAGTGGACCTAAAGCTGACAATACATCACCTGTTAGTGCACTGGCACAAGATAGAACAAGGACAGAGCTCGCCATAGGAGCGAGAGAAATGCCCTAATTCATAATAACCCCATATGTAGAGAAGCTCGCCACTAAGACAAGAGGGAGGCTCGCCACAACAGAGCGAGAGGAAATATGCCGTAGTACTTATTGGAGCCCTTGACCAAGGACAGGCCACAGGTTGCATATGTCTAACCAACTGAGCAACCAGTCGGAGACATCTGCAGCTGATGAAGGCTGTTGATTCCGCATCGCACAACCTGGGCGCTAGATGCCGGTCAATTTCGTAAAGGGAGCAAAGCAGAGCCCCACATAACATGATAAATACAACCATGAACACAAGCAAGCACCCTTCTACACAGTGGTTACCATGGCGCAACAGATCATACTTAGAATAAATGACTAGATTACTGAAGTCAACAAACGTCGCAAGTGAAATTGATGCTAGAGGTGTACCAAAAAAAAAAAAGAAATTGATGCTAGAGATGAACTAGGGTTCTAAGATCTGCAAATCTTGATTGCTTGTTCGATCTTATGTTCGGACAGGCAAATGACATCGGAGTCCATCTCCCCTGGGTGAACAATAAGGCAAGATGCACGCCACACTTCGTCGGTCTGCCCCTGTACACGACTGAAATTCCATTACTTTAAAATAAAAACCATAAAATTTGGTTAGATTAGTGAAAACATCACTAACGAAACCTCGTAAGTATAGATGGATAGATTGAAATATACCTGTGCCTTGGAAGTCCAAATCATAAGATTGTCTCGGAGCAGTTGCATTATGAGTGTGCTGTCCTTGTAACACTCCTCGCCTATATTGTCCAGTTCTGAAATGGCCTCATCAAATGCCTGCATTCATCTTTCAACATAATCAGAACCTAACAGTTACCATTAAGATAACAAAGCAATCTTGTATTCAATAAGAAAATAAAGTGTTGGGGTAATGAGCTTACAGCCCCTCTAACCAACATGACATTAGGATAAAATCCCTTCTTTTTTTATTAAATCCTGACACCACCCTCACCTCCCCTTCTCTCTCTCTCTCGATCAGCCATGGGCGGAGGCGGCAGACTCGAGCGGCGGAGGCAGCGGTTGCGACCTCGGCCCCGACGACCTCCTCCTCAACGGCGTGAGTTGCAGCAGGCAGAGACAAGAGGCCGGCGACAAAAGGGGTTCAAATGAGTTCGAATTAGGTCTAGGGTTCATCCCATGGCCAATAGATCTTAGGGGTTCGGATGGGTTCAGATTAGGGTTCATACCATTAAGATAACAAAGCAATCTTGTATTCAATAAGATAATAAAGTGTTACACCCATTGAGCCTTCAGAGCACTTTAGTTTAAGATAAGCTCAATAAAAGTATTGCTATAGAATTGATTTCTTAGTTCTTACCTTTCTAAGGACCTAATTAATACTTGTCAATTATAATGCATACTAAGTTGAATATCATGTGCACACAATATCTGCCTTACTTGTGTGATTCACATTATTGAAGTGAAGGGATGCTCATCTTCTGGGTAAGGGGGGTACAGGAGACGTCTGTCCTATTATATTGGATTGCATGCTGGCTTGGCAGAGACTTAACGAGGTTTCGGTGCAACGGGTTCATCGATCTGCAAAGTCTGCGGCCTACTGGCTCGCTCAAGAGGGGATGAGATTTAGGATGGAGGATTATTGGGAGTCTAGTTTCCCAGACGTACTTTGCGCCTTGGTTGGCAAAGACTTACAGATCATGAAGTCATGATCAATGTCAGATGTACCTCTATATATATATATATATATATATATATATATATATATATATATATATATATATATAGGGGCATGCTATAATGCGGCATGCGGTACGTGCGGCATCGCACCGCAGCTGTCTGATGCATGCGCTGCGTGCATGCGATGCACGCAGTGGTGCATCAGACGGCTGCGGTGCGGTGCCGCACTTACCGCATGCCGCATTATAGCATTTCTCTATATATATGTATATCACGTGCATAGTATATAGCAATACTCAAATGATTAGAGCCACAAACTACCATGTTCTATTAACATAAATATATTACTTAGGGTATGTGCGTTAGGGGTGTGAATGGATTGCATTCCAATCGGATCCTCCATAGATTTAAATTCAAATCCAAACACTTGTATAACATCCAAACGTGCATCCGTAACCAATAAGAGATGCAAGATTCAAACCTGCAACCATATCCAACAATGATGGAATACGGATTCAGATCCATTATCAGACACACGAAAAACAATTGTGAATTTTAACTTTGTTGTCCAAGGCAGGATGTGGTAAGCCTATTGTAATATGTACTTTGTAATATTCTTCTCGGGTTCATTGATCATTTTGCAAAGCCCTCTGCAACATAAAAATGGAAATGCAAACTACAAATGTCCACCGTACAAATCAGAACTGTGACAACGAACAAACGATGAGATGAGAATGTAGTAAGATAAACAAGTAGATGCGAAAGGAGTGAACAAAGGAGGCCTCCAAAATCTGAAAATTGCAAGTACCATTTATCCTATATTAGTTTAAGTTAGCTAATATATTATATGCAAAATAATATACTATAAAAATCTCTACCTATATTGACTTTATTGAGTTATTGTGTTTTGATACCTGCAACAATGAATATCCAATAACTTTTATGATCTTTCCTAGGATTTATGCCCAACCATTAAACTAACTGAATATAGTTTTCAAGATCCAAACCAAAAAAACAGACCATATATGGATCGGGTTATTCGCTTCCATTGCTGGCCCCGTGTTCATGTGTGCGTGCATGGAATGAGAATGGGAGCGAGTTTGGAATGGGGGAAGACCCACTCACAAATGCTCATGACCTATCGACTACCTAGGAAGTAACCGACATACATGCATCCATGTACTATGGACACACGTGTGCATAAGCACTTATTTGTATGTATTTGCATAATGAAAATAGTCTACAATGGATTTGTAAAATGAAACAGGAATCTGCGGGATGACGAGTATAAAGGGACAACCACAATTTTTTTGTTGTTGGTTGAGAACTTAGCTGCAAAAAGAGGAAACAATAATAAGATTAGGAATAGGTTTACGGCGGACGAATGTCTGCAAATGGCAGAGTGCTTGCAAATTGCAAAGTGCTTGGGGCGCCTACGAAGGTGTGTAATGAGTACTTGCGTGTGTGCGCATACGAGGTGCTCCAAGCACCTGGCAATTTGTAGGATTCTTCTATCCCTCAGCTAGTTCCCACTCCCATTCTCATTTCCACTTTCAGCATCTAAGCTCTCAACCAACAATAGAATTTGAGGATATAATGAAAGATTGATGCTATAGTACCAAATAATGCCGAACATAAACCTTAAAAAGATGAATCAGTCAAATAAGTTATTCACAAAGAGAAAAGAGGAAGAGGCAAAAGAGAGAATCTCAGAGCATATGAGGGCTGATAGTGATGTATAACCAACAATTATTCTTTGCTGAAAAACAATAACTAATATCTAAAAAACTGAATTTACAAGCTTGCAGGTTGCAACCCACTACGATTTATAACCTTCAGCCAAAGAATCTTATAACCTATTTAGCACTCTTATCTAAAAAGGATTATAATTATTAAAAATAGGTCCCATGCCTCATTTGTGTCTCCTTTATTCAAATTTTTTGCTTTATTCAATATTCGGAATAATAATATAAAGGATTCAAGCAAAAGAGGAAATCAAAAATATAGAAAATAAGAGTTTTAAAGGTCTTGGACCCCCTCTTTCAAAAATGATAAAATTCAGAAAACAAAACACAATTCTATATCAAATTGGACTAAGACTCCTATATTTGCTATGATTCAAGAAGTTATGCATTTCGTATATAATTTCTAGAATTTTTTTATTTTCTAACTTTTGGATGACTTCTGAGTTGTCCCATGAAGAATTCATTAGGAGTAAGATATTTATCGTAAATACAGAACCGTCAAGCCATGACTTTTTATTTGGAAGTTAATCCACTAGAGAGGAGTCCGGATTGTCTTCTCTTCCCAAAAATAAATCCTTATTCCCTCTAAATTAGGGAAGGAAAAGAGTCAATTGTCCAGTAAATTATACTTTCTTTTTTGTAGCAATCCCCTTTTACTAAAATTTTCAATTATGTTCCTCTAAGGTTATAAATAAATTAAATAAAAGTCCTTAAAAACACTAAAATAAACAGAAAATTCTAGTAGGCATCTCAGATAACCCCAGTGATATAAAATATAGAAAAACAAAGACCCCATAACTAGCTACTATAATTGGCACATTTTTTCTCTTGTATCAAACTCCCCGAGTAACAAAATCAGTATGTCGTAAAAATCCGCATAAAAATCTTAGCACTGAATCAACTAATGTAGGTTGGCGTTGAACTAGCACTCAATCATGTCTCCTAATGATGTAGAACATTACACTTCAATAGTTCAAGGCTTTCGATCTAGCAGTAGCAAACCAATTGTTGTGGCTTTTCAACATTGGAGTCAAACGGATCCCAAAACTAATGTAGGACTAATCTTCGACTCCTAATGTATGTAATTGACTCACACTTAAGTCTCTATATTAACCCTTTCCTCTACCTGATCTTTCAAGATTGAAGAAATTTGAAAAATGAGAATTTCAACAATTTTTGAATATGGGTTCGTGAATTATTGAAGGCATGGGATGTCTTCCAATGGTGAGTACCCCTTCGTGATTTTCATCATGGGCTTATTTTTGCCATCTCATGCTCATCTTAAGGCTAGTCTTCGGGCCCACCATTGGGTTTCTCTAGAGTCTTTAAGCTCATTTTTAGGCTTCTCGGATTTTGCCATGGGATCATTACATCGGGTTCTCTTCGATATTTTCGTCGAAGAGGGGAGACTAAGTCCAATTAAGAATTGGAGATTTCCTCCAGGGATTTAAAATTCTCTTTAAGGGAGTGTATATTCCTATCTATAGCAAAAGGACATAGCGATGAGTTGGTAGGGTTTATTCTTTCAACAGAGAAATCACATTGTTGCCGAACTTACCGCTACTTGATCCAATTATCCTATTCATACCAGTAACATCATGATTATTCCAAACCAAAAAAAAAACACAAAATGATTATGCAATGAATTCAATGATATTAGAGCATGATTGGAAAGCTTCGATAAGGCAAAAGCAACTTTCTTAGACTAATGTAACATACGATGTGAAGTATGTCTTTAACTAATCTAATCTGTTATCCAATTTTTCCACATTCACATTTCCATCATACATAACTATATCAATCAGCGTTTTATTAGATTGTGAGGATACGGTTGGGTTACTTTCAAATTTACTATTGTTCTTGTCATCCTCCTCATCTTCTTAGCTGGATGATTGGTCCTCGTCTCCTGATAGTGAGGGCACCTTCACGGAGGGTTGTAGAAGGGCCTTTAGAAATGAAAGCATCCCAAATACCAGGTTGTTAGAAGATGACGGCTAGGGTTTGGAGAGAATAGAATAATGCTTCATTGAGGGACTAAGCCCAATATATATGTACAACATAGAACCCGACCCATCTATACATTAACACTCCCCCTCAAACTCAAGGTGGATCATGTACCGAGAGTTTGCTGATAAAATGCTAGAAGAGTACAATAGTCAGGGGCTTCGTGAGGAAGCCAGCAGTCTGCTCCATCGAGTGAATGAATGGTAAGAAGATTGGTGTGGGCGAGAAACTCCCGGCTAACATAGTGACAGACAACCTCAATATGTTTGGTTCACCTATGAAAGACCGGGTTACTAGCAATCTGAATAACACTCCGGTTGTTATAAAAGAGAGGAGTAGGCTCAGAGATCACAACGCGCAAGTCTAGAAGGAGGCGGTGGAACGAGACAATCTCTACGGTGGTGGAAGCCATAGCCCTATATTCAGCTTCAGTGCTGGAGTGAGCGACAAATTCTTGTTTCTTACTACGCCAAGAAATGAGGGACTCACCAAGGAACACACAGTAGTCGGTAGTGGAACGGCAAGTAGTAATATCTCCTGCCCAATCTGTATCGAAATAGGCATGCAGCACCAGCGGAGAGGTGGAGGAAAAAAGCAGCAAATGGGTGATGGTGCCCCGTAGATAGCGGATGATCTAAAGAACCGCATAGTGAACAAAACAAAAAGCCTAAACAAACTGATTGAGCATGCTAACAGCATAGGCAATGTCTAGCCTAGTCATGTTGAGATAAACTAGCACCCCAACCAGCCTCTGGTATCGGGATATATCCTGGAGATACTCACCATCTATAGAAAAGAGCTTCAAGTTGAGCTCCATGTGTGTGTCAGCAGTTCGAGAGTCAGTAAGAGCAGTATCGGCAAAGATGCCGGAGATATACTTCTGCTGGGAGATCAACAATCCACAAGTTGGCCGAACAATCTCAAAGCCAAGAAAGTAGTGAAGCGGGCCAAGATCCTTCATCCCGAACTGACTCTGGATGTGACGCTGAATGGACGTTATAGTGGGCATTGTCGTCCCTGTTGATGATCATATCATCCACATACAGAAGCCAGAGAGCAATACCTATGTTTCATGAAGAATAGAATTTTCCGCAAATGATTACATGGAGCCTTCTTTTACAATGGTATAATCCATACCAAATTACCAATCCCCATGGTAGTCGAATTTTTCCTATCGAAGGACGAAATTTACTATAAACAACAAATTGTACAATCGTTCCTTGAGCTCACAGTGCAGTAAAGGTCCTTGCGTATTGTATGTCCGGATAGCTGCTCCACCTCGGGATTGTGGAACAAGCTCAAAACAAGTCAAAACAAGGGTTGGAAACGGACACCAAAATGTACATGTACCTTTGCAGATTCCTCCCAAATGACAGGTATGAAACGATCAGACTTAACCATAAATAGTTAAGTTTCTGTTTGAGTAAGGCTTGGAGGATATCAAACGAGATCAAAACATGTCAAAACAATGCTTGATGGAGCTTAGCTCAATCAAACAACATAGTGCTTGTCAAGCAGGTAGTTTTGGATCCTAAAAACTGGGAACGGACACCGCAAGAGGAATCTATGGCCTTTGGAAGATTAAACCCATACTCGAAGGTCTAAAAGTAAAACGATGCAACTAGAACCTGATCTAGAGTCCAGACATATTAAGTTTCATGTGATCACCTTGATTGTGTTGCCATGATTAATGTGATGGATCAAGTACAATGAGTAAAACATGTAATTAAATTACAACAATCAGTAAAGAAAAGTCTAATTAAATTCAAAAATGAAATGTCAATGACAATACACTTGATTTGTCATAATAAATATTCATATTCCCAAAAAAAAGACACAAAGACAAATATTTATCATGGATGTAAAGTTGCATGTAGGTTTGTGGGTGTGTCTGGTTAGGGTCAAAAATGTGCAAGATCCAAAGCCAAATCCATCAAGGAATCATAGTATCCAACCTAGATCAAAAGCCAATAAGGAATAAAGAATTCACACCAAATTAGTAATCAGCTTTGAGATTTGGTCGGGTCCTGGTCTTGTATCAGGTCTTAAAATCTATCATATTTATAGAATTTTCATCATTCTCAAAAATTTATTAACATGTTGAAAACAAAGATATTGATATTTCCTCTTAATAGATTATGGCGACAACTATTTTACTGCTTGAGATCTATAAGAAAGATAAACTGTTATCTTAATGGGCACACTCGCCTTGTGCCTCTGCCTTAACTTGTTTAGATGGAGAAACCAACGAAAGGTTTGATTTATGAAAAAGAGGCAAACTATATAGTGTAATCCTTAGACAATTAGAGGATGGCGGGGTGTGAAGCTAATCTTGCAATAAACTCGATGACAAGTCATTATATATTTGAATTATCCATGATATACTAGATATAAAACCCTATTACATATTAGTTGTGATTGGGTGGATTTTGGGTTATCACATCAGTTTGAAACCAATCAAATCCAAACTTAAAAGATAAAAAGTCTGGTCCGTTTGCAAGACCGAAAGTCAACCCAATAGGGATTCTGGTCTAGCTTTGTAGACCCAACCCATTTATTTCCTATTTATTTGGGTCGGGTTATTGAGTATCTTTTACAGCCCTAGTTGCATGCATTCATGGAGCCCTTAAAAATGAGATAGGTTAGCCCATTCAGACCGTGAACCACCTTGAAAACCAAGTCAAACTGACGTAAGTTATTTTACCCATTGGGTCAAGCTTTGTCGATCTAAAACCTTAATAGAAAGGATCCAGATCAACCACGGCCTAATCCAAGAAAACAACCAGACCCATCTATAATATATCATACAAAATATTCTTACAGGGAGGACATCACAAGCACACATTTTCATATAGATTATGTATCTACATAGTATACATGTTGCTTAATATAAAAGGTATGGCTTTTATCCAATCATGATGCACCATGCATTAGGCCAATGCAAGCAGATGTACACACACTCCTTGGTTGGGACTCTCAAATTGCGTTAAGGTAAAGCAAAGCTAATTTCAATTCATGATATAAAAAGCACTAGTTATCAAGTCAAATATATATATATATATATATATATATATATATATATATATATATTCACCAAATAAGATGTATCAATATTGAATTTTCTAAGAGTTCTTCCCTGTCACCCCACGCATAATTGAGGAGATTTCATACTAGTAGAAATCATATTCTAATCCAGTCGAGTAGATAAGAAAAATAACAAAAAACAAGAATTGAAATATTCAGAATAGCACAGAATGAAAAGGAACCTGTTTTGCTATGCTGCAAGCCGTCTCCGAAAAACCAAGGATCTCATAGTAGAACACCGAGAAATTCAATGCCAGTCCCAGCCTTAAAGGATGCGTCAGTGCAAGATCAGCAAGTGCAATAGCCTAACGACAAGGAAAAAGGACAAGTACGGAAAATTAAAAATCCTCACTTCTCAAGTTATATAACCATTCCCAACACAAACCAGCCTATCCTTCTCTCTAAACACCATACAACTGATTTACTAATAGGTCAAATCTCGGTTAGGTCAAAGTCTCGGTTTTTATAGAGTTTTTTCTAATTTACTAATACATGAGTGAAATGATCCAAAAAATGAGGCTTTGTAAGGGTTCTGAATCAGCATCCAAAAATCCCTACCAAATAGAAACATGCATTGCATTTTTCTGCTGAAAAAGTTTCACTAGGACTCAATGGGTTTGTAACCAATTGAGCTCTAAGAACCCAGAAGTACATATTTAAGATGAAGTCAAGAACTCCAAAAGTAAGGGTTGCAATAAACTTAAAGGGATTTTTTAAAACATAATATCTAAAAAAGATATTTAATTCAATACTAGTAGACAAGAAATATTTAGCAGACTAGCGCTCTGACGCCACGTGGTAGGTCAATGCCGAAAAGTGCTCGCCACGTTGGATTAAACGTTTTTTGGGGGGTTTTTTTTATCAAAAAAGCATTTAAAATATAAAATATTATTTTAATAGTCATCTGTGAAAAATAAAAATCAGTATTTCAAAATTTAAAAAATGTATACAAAACCAAAAATCAGTATTTCAAATATCGTTTTTAAGTGTTCAATTGAAATAAGTATTTGAAATACCGATTTTCACATGGCTTTCCTTTGATCAAAAACGGTATTTCAACTGTCATTTTACAATGAATTGCTTGCGTAAAACAAACCCAACACTTGGGTTTTTTCCCACCCAACACTTGGGTTTTTTTCACATAACACTTTGGGTTTTTTTCCCAGCATTTGAAATACCGATTTCGGACGAAAGAAAGGCAACGTGAAAATCGGTATTTCAAATGCCGGTTTCAATCGAAACCTTAAACGGTATTTGAATTGTGAAATACAGATTTTAATTTTTTTTATATATTTTTTTTTCAATTATTATTAGCTACAGTTTACGGGTTAGGATTAAGGGTTATATTCGAACCAATATTTCCAATACCGTTTCATGACTAGAAGAAAAAAAAAATCTAAGAGCCAACGTAGCGGGTGCTCAAAGCATCGCCCTGCAACATGGCTATCAGTTGGCTACTTTTGGAATTATTTTCACACATGACTTAAAGTAATATTTATTTTTAAAAAATACTATTTTGAAAATAAAGCCCTTTTTTCTTGTCTGTGGTATATCCTGAATCTGGGATGCCGGGCTTAAACCCTGCATCCACGATGTCGAGTTTAATAGTAATTTGAAACCCAGTTCCCCCAAAAAAAAGCTAAGGGTTGGAGTACCCCCAGTCGCGGACCTACCTTAGGCCCAAGGGGGGCTTGATTTTAGGAAAAAATTAGAGATTTTATATATATTTCGCAAGTTTGTATGTTGGTGTTGGCTTCAATTTTTTTGCTCGACTCTGAATGATATCATAGAGGATTACATGATAATCGCAATGTCTTCGAATCACTAAATTCCGATGAAAAATAAAGGAGATACGAAGTGTTGACTTCGGCTCCAGTTCTCATATCTTCTCATCTTATTCACTGTGTGTATACGGAATTTTCATGGGACTTAATGTTAGGTCCCTAGTAATCAATTGATTTGGTGAAAAGGACAATCAATAAGATGATTTTGCACTAGGTCCCTCTCAAAAAGATGCATTTACTGCAAGTCCCTCCGTTAGCTTTTTCTATCATTTAACTGACAAAACTGTCCCTAATACTAAAATCACAAATTTTACTCTTCACTACAACAAAGAATAACAATCTGCACTGTTGAGAATACTAATCTTTATTATCGAAATTTTACTTTTTTGTTACTGCTAAATCATCTCTTTGTCATCCTTATCGCTGAAGATGATCTGTTATAAAGACCTAGCACTAATTTGTCCAATTTTCTTTTACTACGAAATGTTTTTGGTCCAGATGCTACGTAAGCCATCTAGACTGTTTATGGAAGAATAGAGAGTCGTCCGATTATACTTTAGACACAGTCATGACTCGTGCACCGCACTATTATCTCGTCTTTTTATATACAATCAGATTGCACCCTTTTTTCCTACATATTAGGGAACGGTCCAGATGCCCAATGTAGCATCGTAGCAAAAACCATCCTTGTGTCTGCCACTTAATTAAGTGAACGTTTGTAGGCTGTTGGATCGAGGTCTTGATCCAACGGCTATTGGCTCTTCAAAGTTTAATACCAAGCCTGTTAGTGTGGGTTTCGGTTTGGAAAAAAAAAATATAAGAAAGAGATATATAAAAGGGGCTGCAGAGCAGAGATATAGAAGCACAGCTAAAGGTTTCCCTTCTTGGCCTAGATATTTTTTTGAGTGTGAAGGAAGAAGAGAGGAGGGTCTCTTGAGGGAGAAGAGTAGTTGGCTCAGTTTTTGTTGGTGGAGGAGTAGTTTGGGTGTGCTATTTTCTTGCCGCCATCATAGTGAAGTTCGGCTATGCTCCAAGCTCATCCCGGCTTTTAACCAAGCTTCATGTAATTCAACTTCAACGTACTTTAACCAAGCTTTATGTTATTTAAAAAAAAAAAAAACCGATAACCCCGCTTGTTATTCTCGACCGACGCGACCCGGCCAGTTATAGCCCCAAATTTTTAAGAACTCCGAGGACTCGATGGAAGAGAAGGGAAGCTATCATGCTGCCGAACGAAGCTTCCGATTCGAGACATTGATGGCAGCTACTTTTTAATGTTTATATCCCCTCTGAGAAAAAATCATGGGTCCGCCACTCACTAACCCCATTCAATAAAAAACGCGTTGTACAATTCTATTAGACTCGGCATCCCGAATTCAAGTTTTAAACCCCGCATCCAGAATGCCAGGTTTATCTCATATTGGAAAAATAAAAATAAACCGACATGACAAGCGCTATGGCACGTGGCTGTCAGAGCACTAGTCCCTCCCGACGAATATATACTCTTTCTAAAGACGAATATATACTTGTAGCGACCTTAGCTAATATAGCAAATTATGGTGTCCTGCAGCTAATAATGCAAAATAGTTAAGGACCTATACCAAATTTGCCGACAAAAAAAAAAAAAACAAGTGTTTTGCACCCAATAATAACCCTAGAATCCGATACCTGAGCCGCCTTGTAGGCCTCCATGGTCTCAACGGCGGCCTCCTTCCGCTCCTCCCCGGTCTTGATCTCCGCGAGGTAGCGGTGGTAGTCGCCCTTCATCTTGAGGTAGAAGACCTTAGCCTCACTGGACGTGGCGGAGGGGGCGAGGTAGGAGTCGATGAGGTCGAGGATGGCGCCGCAGACGGAGGCCAGCTCGGCCTCGATGCGGGCGCGGAAGCCCCGGGCGAGGGCGGCGTGGTCCTCGTCCCGGCGCCCCTCCTCCTTCAGCTCGACGGACGACGCGATCCGCCACGCGGCGCGGCGGGACCCCACCAGGTTCTTGTAGGCGGCGGAGCAGAGGTTGCGCTCCTCCACCGTCAAATCCCCGAAGCCGCGGACTAGGCGCTCCATGAACCCGGCCATCTCGTCGTAGCGCTCCGCCTGCTCCGCGAGCTTCGCGAGGTACAGGCACTGCTCCCTGGTCAGCGTCTCCGAGTCCATGGGAGAACTGAGAGAGAGAGAGAAAGGAAGCAGAGGAGGGGAGAGGGGAGGGCAGGGAGAGGAGGATTCGGAGGCTGAGACTCAGTTGAGGCCCGTGGCTTTGTGGGAGAAGGGCGGGGCGGGGCGCGTTGTATTGCGAGGTGACGGCCACGGGAATCCTTATATAGGATCATCATCGGGCCCACGAGGGACACTATTACCCAGCCGGTGGTGGATTTGTCTTATTGTTTTTGAGATATGGATCATAATCGTATCTTAATGGGGGACTTAGCCCAACTCCAACGGGCTCTCTAACTGGCTCCGAACGGAGCTCTCAAGTCCTACCTGGTGCGCCACTAGGACATGTAAAAAATTCATCATTTTTATAACAAAAAAATCCGAATCTTTGATAAATTATTTTATATGTATCTTGTAAATTATTTTATATATATCTTATAAATTTGGAGGGTTTGGATAACTTATAAATATATACGTTGTTTCGTACAAAATGGCTCGGACATCCTAATTCGGAGGCCGTTGGAGCTGACACCTCTCAACAAGGATATTTTCAATGAGGTGGCAGATCAAAATGGGCCCCATTGTCTTAGGAGGTGCTCCTAATTCGAGCCCGTTGGAGATGCTCTTAGTGAGAACTCCTTAAAAGATGCTTTTAGGCCTAAGGATTTTAAAATATTATGGACGAAATTGCCCTCCACCCCACCTGATCTAACCGAATCCCCCTCCCCACCCCCCACCCAGACTGGACCTAATCTACAGGCCATGGGATGAACCCTAGACCTAACTGAATTTTCGCCACCGCTCGCGCCCGCAACCGCTGCCCCTGCCGCCTCTGCTGTAACAGCCGCCACCGTCGGAGCTGTTCGGGAGAGAGGGGAGAAGAAAGGGGGGCACATATAGTTTCGGGTTTATCATGAAAGCCAGGGGACCTTAGGCTAAATGAAACTATTGGGTGCCCTTTAACTTCCAAGGATCTGATGCTGGGGACCTTAGCCACATTACCCCTCTTATATTAAGGGAAATTTTATTCATACCCCAAAAATTTGTAATTAGCCCCCATTTCCAACAAACTTGAACACACCCTGATTTCTTTGATGATACTCATTCCTATCCCAAAAATACCCTTTCCCCTTACACCCCACCTTGAATACACCCCATATTCAGATGTTGAAGCCCCAAAGTGGGGTGGGGTGTGGGTGTGGGTGTGGGTGTGGGTGTGTGTGTGTGTGTGGAGAGAGAGAGAGAGAGAGAGAGAGAGAGAGAGAGAGAGAGAGAGAGAGAGATGTTCCTCTTTTTTCATTGCTGAAGGGGTTTGATCTCCTATGGAGGAATCGGATCAGAGGAAGTAGGTCTTCGAGTCCTGTTGCCGTCTATGGAGGAATCAGATTGGGGGGTAGTAGGATCTTCGAGCCTTGTTGCCAATGTCGCTACCACTGAAGCCACAACCATGCTATCGCAATCGGTCAACTCCTTCCCAATTGTAGTCGATGCCTCCTATTCAAAATATTTTCTTTTAAGTTTTAGTTGAATGTGGGGTATAAGATAAGGATATAATTGGTATTTAAAAAATATTTGAAGTTACTGTGAAACAGATGGGAGATAGGGGCTAGTTATAGATTTTTGGGGTATGAATAAAATTTTCCTTCTGCCAAAAAAAAAATTCTATATTAAATATCGGCTTTTAAATTTTCTATTTCGGATCCTATATTAAAGGGTAAATTACAGCTTGACCCCCCTAATTTTGGGGGCTAGTTTTAGTTATGTCTTTGTAATTCTTTTTGTAACAATTACACCCCCTTGATGTTTGAAAAACACATCACTTTAGGGGATGATTGTGTCAACAAACTGAAACTACAAGGGATGTAAGTGTTACGAAGAAAACTATATGGACACAATTGCAACCGGCCCCAAACTTCAGGGGGTCAAACTGTATTTTATCCTATACTAAATATGGGATCTTATATTAAATATGGAAATCTTATATTTTTTATTTGGGGGACCGCAATAAGTCCTTTTAAGGAGATCCTTTATATCTAAAGGATAGATGACAAAATGGTTTTGCACCAGATACCTCCTAAAAAAAGATGTATTAGAGTAAGTCCCTCTGTTGACTTTTCTCATCTTTAAATGACAAGAATGTTCCTAATACTAAGATCCGCAATTGTTACTCTTCATTTTCGAATCATTACTTTTTGCTACAGTGAAATAACTATAGTATTTTTTTTGAGAAATCTTGAAAAAAAGTTTGCTACAGTAAAATCATTGTAGCAATTGTTACTCTTCAATCACCGAATTGTTACTCTTGCTACCAATGTAGCAATTGTTACTCTCTATTTTTGAATTGTTACTTTTTGCTACAGTGAAAAATCATTGTGGCAAATTTTTTTAAGAAATCACATTTTTTTAAGGAAAAAAAATTCTACAGTGAAATCACTTTAGCAATTGTTACTCTTCAATCATTGTAGCAATTGTTACTCTTCAATCCGAGCCTGAAGTGGGCCATTTGCCCGAAAGGTTTCGGGACACCCGCCGATCTCAAAAAAAAAAAAAAAAAATGTTACTCTTCAATCACCAAATTGTTACCTTTCCTACCACTAAAGAAATTGTTATTCTTCATTTTTGAATTGTTACTCTTCGCAATAATAAAATCACTGTAGCAATTTTTCTTTTTTAAGAAATCTTATTTTTAAGAAGAGAAAAAGTTTTTACTATAGTGAAATTACTGGTGCAAATTGCTACAGCGAAATCATAGAATTTTTATTCTTCACATGATTTTTTTGTACAACTACATGTAGAGGTAAAACAAACACTTTCTAACCAGAGGGACCTACTATTAAAGCAACTCTTTGTTCTTAGGCACGTTACCCCTTTATATTTTCTTAAAGGTACTACTTCATAAACATAAAGTATAGGACTAGTCCTAAAAATAAATACTAAATAGGAATAAGGGTACAACAATCAAATTCAATTATCTATTGTTACAAAATTACCCTTTCAAACGTCGGATTTCGCAATTTTTTTGAACATGAGTGTAATCACGGGAATCCGGGACTCTTCCGGATTTGGGCCCGACGGGTAGGGCTGGTAATTTCGGACCCGACACGCCAGACCCGACACGACCCGACACGAAGTTAGCGGGTCTGGGTCAAGGCTAAACGGGTTCGGGTCAACACGATAGACCCGTTTAATAAACGGGTCGGGTCCGGGTTTAGGGTCTGGACACGGTAGACCGGAAAGATCCGTTTATTATTCAACGGATTGTGTCGGGTCGGGTCTAACCACAATCCGATACTATAATATATAATATCAGCTGGTCTTTTGGGTCAGGTCGGGTCGAGTCGGATTGGGTCGGATCGGGTCAACTGAATAGACCCGGGTGGTAAACAGGTCTTGCCGGGTCTTATCGGGTCTACCCATTTATTAGCTGGTCGGGTACGGGTTTAGGATATAGACACGATTAGTTAAATGGGTCGGGTCCGGGGTCCAGGGGTTTTGGACACGACACCACACGAACCCGACACGACACGACCCATTGCCACCCCGACCGACTGGTTCAATCTCTCCAAAAGATTGTCGCAAGACGTGGGATCGAGGCCTTTGGACCGATAAAGTGGGCCGAGTTCAGCCGGGTCTGGTCCTATTTGGTTCAACACCTTAATTTATAGGGGTTATTAGCCTAATACCCTTTTTACCACGCTTGTATTTTGGTAAACCCTTGACTCAAGATCATTTAGCCTTAAGCCCCATATGACTTTTTTTTTTTAAATGTCTGTTTTACGCATCTAATAATACTGCATGTATAGTGCTCGCTAAAGGATTTCGGTAATAGTGCCGATACAGTAACCGCTACAAGATTTCTCTGTAGCGCTTCAGGTATTTCCCTGTGGCAGTGATTTCAATTCGGTTGCTACAGTGAAATCACTATAGCAACTGTAATGATTTGTTGTAGCAATCGAATTGATACTTCAAAATCATTGCAACTGCTACAGTAACTTCTGAAGTATCAATTTGGATAGTAGAATATCAATTCGGTTGCTACATTGATACTCTACTACCCGAATTGATACTCCAGAATCACTGTAGTAT
Source organism: Chamaelirium japonicum (assembly GCA_947650365.1). NCBI lineage: Eukaryota > Viridiplantae > Streptophyta > Magnoliopsida > Liliales > Melanthiaceae > Chamaelirium > Chamaelirium japonicum. Next base: position 87,055,555 of record OX393549.1, read on the forward strand.
ATTAACAATTCTAGAGTAGCAATTCGGGTTAGCAAAGTATTAATTCAGTTGCTAAAGTGATTCCATTGTAGCAACCGATTGAAATTACTATATCGCTACAATGAAATCACTGCAGCTGTGGGTGCAAAAATTGGCTAAAGCCAGCCCATAGGCCCATAGCCGATCAACAAAGTGGGCCAACAGAGGCTCCTATCTCCACGGCCACGAGGACAGTTCGTGGCCCACTAGCAAGCCAGTAGAGGCCCACACTATTTACAGCCTGTGAAAACAGCTCATGGCCATTCAGAGGCCCACACATGGACCGATCACAGGTCGCCACATGGACCAATCACAGACCGCCACGTCAGCCCCGGCGGTTGTGGAAGACCAACACTTATAAATACACCTCAAGATAACAGCAACAGAACTTTTGGCCAATTGGAGCAACTCGAGCCTCGCGTAGAGTACCAGAGCTCTCCATCCGGGATAATGAGTTCTCTGACCTTCTAGTTCTACAACCCACTACTTCTCTTCCCTCTCTCTCAGACTTCGTACAAGCCTCCCTCGACCTGTCGAGAGATCGCTCAAAGTTTTAAAAAGATAGTGGATTTAAGGTTGCAACTTACCGCACGAAGACGTAGATTACGGTCGAACTTCGACACCAAATCTCTGTCTTGACTCTCTTTTATCTAATCTCAATCTGTACAATTCTTTAATTCACCCAAATCTAACCAATTGATTGTTGAGGGGGATCATGTGATGACAAAAGAATCTCCCACATTAGCAATCACCTATTGATTCTCTGCTGCACAAGGTGTAATGGAAGGGCCATTTTTGTCATGTGATGATAGCTAAAAACGTCAAGAAATTTTTAATATAAAACTGTCTTTTCGAGAGAGGGTTGAGCTCAAATGAACAATTTGTCGAGACTGGAGCTTGAAAGCATCTCATTAAAAAGGGTTTCACTAAGTCTCCCTAATTTATAATAGATAATTGGGGTTGTTACTTGCACCCAACCAATCGATTATCTTTTCTTTCTCTGTCCTCCCTCTTGCTCCATCTATTCCATCAAAATCTTAGTTCCGTTGGGCACGTGTTGATCGCAATTAGGAAACACGTTATGGAATTGTTCGATAGCTATCTACCTAACTCTTCCACATCTTGTTGGTGACTACCTACTGATACTATCGTCGATGGCAACTGTTGAAATTGATGAGGTCAACAGCTCGTAAAAATCTATAATTTAGTTGTATATGGTTGATAGCTTAGGATTGCATCTTGATACGTACCTTAGTACGTGTTTTGATTACGGAACAAAGAGCCATGGCTACATGGAAATACATTTGAGTGAGAGACTCAATAGACTGGTCCCATGTAACCTAAATTAGTTCGCAGCTCTGATTAGGGTTGGTCACCCTATCAGGATAAGCAGTTGGGATGACAGAGCATGGGTGTCTTCACCATAATCATTACTAGGTACAGTGTTTATGGCCAAACGGAACGAACACGGTGCACAGATCGGTGAGCAAACACTAATGCACTAAGCCGTATTTCTGCTTAGGGTAAAACGATCATAAACCCTAAGGAACCACGTCTAATAGGCTAACCAGTTGCTGTTGGAATTGGATCCGCTTATCAGAGTCGCAGCAGAAGCAAAACAAAGATCCGAAGATCATACGGTGTATGTTTTATTATAATTAATTCTACAAAACAATCTACATGCAAATCTATGATCTTAGCATGTGTACGGACACCCTAGAGGCATACTACGATCTACGGAAGACATGCATGTATCTAGTTAGGTGTTTAGTATCATCATACCTTGTGGATCTATGATCCGGAGAGAATGGAACGATGATGAACCGCACGTGAATCGCAAGGGAAACTGTCGGATAGAACCTTGTCCGTTACGAAGGGAGGAATCCTCGAAGTCCTACCTCTGAGTGCAAGGACTACGAGCCGACGGAGGAATTCGTTACGAAGACGATGGCTAGCCACAAGATCTCCTCCTTCTCTTTCTCTCTTCTTCCTTCTCCTTCCTTCCTCCTTCTTATTCCTTCTTCTTCCTCTTTCTTCCTTGGCTGAAACCTTAGAGAGGGAGAGAGGGGGGGAGAGGTTCAGATTTTTGGAGAGGGGGAGCACTAAAGGTCGGCCCCTCCCCCTCCATTCTACATATAAGGCCGGTCTCCCAGTGCCATGCGCAAGCTAGGGCCGGCCCTAATGAGATTAGGATGAGGCGGGGTTGGTTTTAGGGTTTCCAAGTGTCTATCGTGAAGCCTGGATGAAAACGCCCTTCACAAAAAGTGAAAAACTGAAAGAGAGATTGAGTGAGGTGCGCTACTCGGAATCGAGTTCTGTCAGCGCCTATGAGCTCCTAAAATTATTCCGCTTATTCTAAGATTCATATTCAATATGTTTTGAGCCATATTTCAGTATTTACCAAAATACCCCTACGGCCCCTAACACATGTGAATTAGGTTCTTAGGCTCCGGGCTTGCGCTCCATCGCGCTACTTCACATCCAATATATCCAATCAGGTCGGGGAATAATTTATATACGCAATGACAAGGTAGAACCTTCAGGGTTCGGGATCTCTAGCTCCAACCGGATCCCTGATTAACTGTTCCGGTGATACACTGAAAGTTCCGTTAATCAGCCCTAATCCAATTAACTCGCATAGCCACCCAGAGTGCAACGCGAGTTAAACTCTAGTGATCCTAAACTTATGTTACTCCCTCGTAACCCTGTTCTCTACTATACTCCGATAATCCTCAGTCCCTCCTATTACTGGTGACATGATACGACTCGGGCGGTGGGGAGCACCGTCAGATCCCGATCGATCATCTGACTAGGGTTTGATGACTTGTCATCTATAACACCACACACCTTTCAATGCTATGCCTAGCATCCGGAACGTCGTCAGTCATACTGACAACCACCAAGCCTGGGTTAACTGTGTGGACAGATTGACTCATCAAAACGCACACATCCAACACTGGACGTCGTATAACCTGTAGGGATTACATGTCACTCAAGCGCCAGCCAGGTAACCCAACGTACCGTGGTATTGGACTATGGAAGGTCCGCACACGTTGGCACATCAAAGCACCACACAACTGGTTGACCCAGTGTACATGGTCCCTCAGGGTTAAGGACAGATTATCTATAGTAGTAAGACGGTTTATGCACCAGTGTTTAAATCACTGAACTGTGCACCGTCTTGGTTCCTGTTCAACACGATCATCGTGCTTGGTCAGGTGAATGGAAATCCCGCGTTCCCATGGTGGAGACTTCACCACGTCCTCTACCTGCCAACAGCTTGTTCTCCGTGAAGCGACCGGCATCACCTAAGCTGTGAACTAGTTCTAGGTCTACACATAACTGATCCACTGGGTCTCGCAAGCATGGATCCACCATGCGCCTCAGTGGCCTACTGTGTTCCCTAGGGTCCTTTATTACATGTATATTAACATATACCATAGTAGTATTCTAATTAAAGCAATAACCAAAGGCATCTTTATTAATGTTAATACAGATAATCCATGCTAAGGACACACGAGCTACAACAGCTGCGTGGTGCTTTGGCACACCAATGTGTGAGGGTCGAGTTATGTGACCCAAAACCATGGTGTACTGGGTTATATGGCTGGTGTTGCATCAGTATATCACTCCTACAGGCCATCCATATCCCTAACGGGAGGTTCATTCCTTTGTCTAACGTACGTCGTATTAAACCCAGACCTGGTGGTTATCAGTTGGACTGTTGATTGGATCCGGTTACTCAGCAGGGTAATCAAAGGTAAGACGTACGTGGTCAACCTGGAAGGAACTAGTTATAGGAGCACTTGAGTCTGATGGAATTCTCCACCGCTCGAGTCGCATCATGGCACCAAGTAGAGAGATAGTGTGTGTGGGCATCGAAATTAGCCCACGGGTCGAACCCGATTTGTACACAAAAATCTGGCCCACGCACAACGGCCCACATGCGAACCTCGGCCCATACACAACGGCCCGCATGCAACTTGGCCCACACACAACGGCCCACATGCGAACCTTGGCCCATACACGACGGCCCGCATGCGGAATTGGGCCCGCGCACAAACGGCCCGCATGCACACTCGGCCCGCGTGCAAGCTCAATCCGCGCACCATGGCCCAATTCGAAGCAAACGGGTCCCACCGGACCCGCGACTAGAACACAAAGAGGGGGGCCCACCGGCCCCCCCTCTTGAAAACCATGCCCCCCTCCTCATGGAGAGGTGGGTCCGGCCATAAAAGAAAAAGAAAAGAAAAAGAAAAAGAAAAAGAAAAAGAAAAAAAAAAGAAAAGAAAAAGAAAAAGAAATCAAAAACCACCTCGATGCGGGGGGAGGTGGTGTGGACGTCTACGCAGCCGTAGATCCGCGACGATCCCTCAATCCAACGGACAAGATGACGTTGTGTCGCCATCCGATCCAAAAGTGCAACAAAAAATAACAACTCGATCTTTAAAGATTGAGTCACATCTAGCCCATAACCACCCCAACTAAAAAGGAGGGGATCGGGTTTGTTTCCTTGGATAAAGGAAAAATATCTTGATGGTTATGGGGGGAGATATCGGATGAAATAAAAAAGATTTCAGATTTATCTCCCCCAACCGCTCCCCTTTGCCTATAAATAGAGGGGGTGGGGGAAGGCACAAAGGGTCCGAAAGCCGAAGACGAAAGAGCTCCGCAAGAGAAGCTCCAACGCTCGAAGACCGAAGGCTTCACGAGGCACGGCAAGCACGTCCTATGGGAATCCTTGGCCCTTCAAGTCCTCATCAACGTGAAGACCTTGCACTCGAAGATCAAAGCTTCGACTCCTCGCACGAAGAAGAAAGCTTGGAGAAGAAGACCCGGAGTCGTCATCACCCCGACTGCTCCAACGATCTTCATCAGCTCCGAAGACGCCATAAGCAAAGGCCGGAGAAGAAGATCGAAGCCGACAACACCCGTCGTCTTCAACAAAGGCATCAACTCCTCGCACAAAGAAGAAAGCCGGGAGAAGAAAGCCTGAAGCCGGTGCTATCCCTACCGTCTTCGTCAACAAAAGCCGACGCTACAACCGTCGTGCCGAAGCCGGTGCTACACCCGCCGTCTTCATCAACAAAAGCCAACGCTACAACCGTCGCACGAAGATCGGTGTTACCCCCGTCGAAAAGCCAAGACCGACGCCACAACCGTCGAGGAAGCCAGAAGAATAAAGAAGCCTTGAAGAAGTAGCGCTAGTCGTTCAAGAAGAAGATCGAGTCAAAGCTAAAGTCAAAGCCGACGCAAGAAGCCAAAGCAAACGCACCGGTAAAGCCCGCGCTAAAGCAACGCACGTGCCAAAGCCAAGCAACTACGACGGTCACGAGCAAAGCACCGCACGTTCTAGCCGATACGACGCGAAGTCCGGAAGAACTAAAGCATCGCAAGTCTCTACCCACCTATGTTCAAGCGCAAGCGCCAAAGCAAAGCAAACGCCAGAGCCACGCCAAAGCTATGCCAAAGCCTAAAGCTAAAGCCAAAGCTAACGCCAAAAACACGATCGACGCCGCGAACCGACGATCAAGGACGCCGAGGTCGAGCAAGGATCGAGGAAGACACGAAGACCGAGGAACGAAGCCCAAGGCCTCCCTAGCCGAGAAAGCGCGAAGCACGGACGGGACAAAATCAACGGCGGAAACTCCTTAGCCTCTCAAAAACCCTCACCCTGTAAAGACCTCTGTCCTGGGCAACCCCTTCAGAGCCCTCGCACGAATACCACGTGGAGACGCGGATCAAAGGGACCCTCCAGAGGATCTCTCCCACAATCTCCTGATCAAAAATTTATAATCTCGTGTGATCCGCAATAAAGACGACCCGAATCTTTTTTCCGCGCTCACAGATTTCTGGCACGCCCGGTGGGACCTCCTCTCCTTTCATCCGTACGTTTGAAGGAGTTGCCTCAAGTTCGCCATGGCCAGAACGAATGATGATACGTTTGCTCCAACAAGCCTCTCACCTATCGCCGAGTCTCCACTACTCCAACACGGCGATCCAGAAAACCCGGAGGATGTCATTCCCCCGGTAGTACGCGTCTACACTCGGCGTACTCAAACTCTTGCGGACTTCTTCACGCCAGAAACTGCTGCCGAAGATGCCCGCCAAGGCGCCAATGAGGCCTTGGTGCATGAAGAAACGAGCCTCAATCCTGGAACATCTGTCCAGAAATTTGGGGAGGACCAGCCCCAACCCCGAGCCCGCTCGGGTTCTCCAGCGGACTTTGCACCTCCTTTGCCGGGGGCAAACATTCGTCATCAAGCAGAAGCAAATCAGCGTAACTACGTCTCCGACGACGATGGCGGGAGTGCGGGCATGCAACATCGAGACGTCCTGCGACATCATCCTCCGTTCGCTCTCCAGCTCCAAGTCATGCAAATGGGTGAACACATGGCTCAGCTCACCCGACTAATGGATGAGAAAGATCGTCACATCAACACCTTGCTCCAAAGGCTGAGTGCCAGGGATATCGCAACATTCGGTCAACCTCCTGCTTCTCCAGTAGCTGCTCCAGCCCCGTCTCCAACTCCTGCTCTTGCAGAAGTTGGCCCGGCAACACTAGCAACTACTCCTGCACTTTCCTCGGCTCCCGTACCAGTCTCGGTGGCCGCACAACCTTTAGTGGCAGCGACGATGAATGCCCAGCAAATACAAGCACTAGTGGCTGACATGATGCGTTCCCACGGCGGCAGCCTACCTTCGATTACGGCGGCATATTCAAAGCCTTACACCATGAGGATCCAACAGCTGCGCTTCCCTACCGGGTTCCAGCCACCAAAGTTCCAACACTTCGACGGAAAGGGAAACCCAAGGCAACACATTGCCCACTTCGTCGAAACTTGCAACAACGCCGGCACATACGGCGACGAGATGGTGAAACAGTTCGTTCGCACCCTCAAAGGTAATGCTTTTGACTGGTATGTTGATCTTCCTCCAGGATCCATTGACAGCTGGGATCAGATGGAGAGAGAATTTCTCAACCACTTCTACAGCACTCGGCGCATCGTTAGCATGACCGAGCTTACTGCCGTCAAGCAAAGGAAGGACGAATCAGTAATCGACTACATCGATCGATGGAGGAATCTCGCCCTGAATTCACGAGACCGTTTGTTGGAAGACTCGGCTATCGAGATGTGCACCCAAGGCATGCACTGGGGCTTACTCTACATCCTCAAGGGGATCAAGCCTCGGTCCTTCGAAGAACTGGCAACTCGGGCTCACGACATGGAGCTCAGCTTAGCAAATCGCGGGGACTCAAAGACCAAAGACTTCCTGAAGGTGGAAAAGAAAGACAAACCACCAGCACCCAAATCAAAGCAAGTTAACGTCGCCGACATCGCCTCGGCCTCCAAGCCACTCAAAATCAGCGGTAAGTCAGATCAAGAAAAGGGAGCTGCCATACCATCGCCTCCACCCCAAAGACAGTCGAAGATGACTCTAGAAGAACTCGAGGCCAAAGAGTATCCCTTTCCAAACTCGGAAGTCTCCTCCATGTTCGATCAACTGCTACAAGAAAAGATGATCAAACTTCCTCCTTCAAAAAGGCCCGAACAGATGCATCGTGTCAATGATCCGCTCTTCTGCAAATACCATCGATTGGTTAGCCACCCTATTGAGAAATGTTTCGTCTTCAAAGAAAAGATCATGGCGCTCGCAAACCAAGGAAAAATTGAGATCGACTCCAGCGACGTTGCAACGGCAAACATGACGTCCGTCACCTTCGGTTCGTTTCAACCAGTACTCATTGCTACCCACCAGAGAAGGCCCAAGTTGCGCATCAATCGCCAAAGGCCAATTGCGAAGTTAGCTCCACGACGGAAAGTCTCAAGACGACAGCAGTACGCTCCTAAGCTCGCTGAGGAAGAAACGACACTGCCCTGGGGGCAACCGTTGCCTACATCGGCGTCTCTCTCAAACAAAGCTATGTCCCAACGGAATCTCCAGACAAGGTACGAGCAAGGAGACCCGGAGATCGGTCTGTTAGGCCAGCCCTCAGGTAAATTCGACTACTACGTCCTCTATTCCAGACCTTCGGCTGTCTCAATAGAAGAAATCAAGCCCACCGGCTGGGAGTCAGAAGGCGAACCACCAAGGTCCCCAGAGGAGCAAGGCTCCCCGACTCATGGAGAACCCACAAATCTCCAGACAAGGTATGAGCAAGGAGACCCGGAGGTCGGTCTGTTAGACCAGCCTTCAGGTAAATTCGACTATTACGTCCTCTATTCCAGACCTTCGCCTGTCTCAATAGAAGAAATCAAGCCCACCGGCTGGGAGTCAGAAGGCGAACCACCAAGGTCCCCAGAGGAGCAGGTCTCCCCGACCCATGAAGAACCTACAGCTGCCACTCCAGACCTTCACCTTGGTAACGAAGAGTCCATTGATGAAGATGCATGGGTCATGTTGCCTCGCAGACGAAGGCCATGGATGCCAAGAAGTCGCAAGCTCGATCGGGTAACAAGAAAGCTTCCGGAACGAAGAACTTACAAAAAGAAAAGCAAAGCTCCAGGAAGGAAGGCATTCAAAGTACCGCCAGCAGATCCTGATGATCTCCTCTTGCAAAACCCTCCAGAACCGACAATGTTGTAAGAATTCTTCCCCGATTACTTCCTCCCAGCTAATCAGCAGCATGAAGCCTCCTGTTGTATGGTTGAGATTCACGTGGCGCCAGAAGAAGAAAATAGGATCAAGCCTTCCAAAGAAAGCAACACCGACAACGAGAAGGATGATTCCGACAAAGATAGTACTGCTGCTTACGACGAGGCAATCCTGCACTTGCCACTCATAGAAGCACTACACCTCCCAGAGAAATCTTGCCTAGCAATGGCCGAGGCTTTGATAGACCCAGACAGCTACAAAAGAAAGAAGAAAAACACCGAGAAGGACAAAATTATTGTCTCATGTAACGCAACAATAACTTTCTCGGACGAAGATCTGCAGCTCGGAGCACACCTGCACAATCGACCTGTCTATGTCTCGGGATACATCAACGAGAAGCCGGTAAATCGAATCCTGTTGGACTGTGGCTCCGCCGTCAACATCATGCCTATCCAAACAATGCGCCAGCTCGGCATCACCACCGACCAGCTCTCGCAAAGCCAGCTGGTAATTCAAGGGTTCAACCAAGGAGGACAGTCCACCATAGGGATCATTCGTCTAAAACTCTCCATCAGTCAGCTTGACACGACGGTTCTTTTTCACGTCATTGATTGTCAAACATCATATCACCTTTTGCTGGGAAGACCGTGGCTGCACGAAAACGGTATCGTAGTGTCTACTTGGCACCAATGCCTCAAGTACTACGAGGAAGGTCTGGAAAAGTGCATTGTTGCAGACGATAAGCCATTCAGTGAGGCTGAAGCGCACCTCGCCGATGCCAAGTTTTACCAAGCAAAGGACCTTGTTGCAGAAGTCCTTCCAGCTAAAACTCCTCGAACTCAGAAAGCTAAAAGGATGGAGCAGGATGAAGCTCTGCCAACTCCAAATCCAGTACCACCATCTAAGGCGATACACGAAGTCAAAGAAGTGCTAGCGCCAAGACGAAGAATGCGCATCAGCTCCAAGCCAAGATCCATGAAGCATACTCCATTACCTGTCCAAGCTACGACAGTCTTACGCCTCACGCCTCAGTGGCTTCGCAAAGATGAACCACCACTTTTTGCCTCGCCAAAAGGGACAGTCCAGCCGCTATCAGAAGCTAATGTCATCACTCTGCAAGAGATGACACTGCCACTACCCAGCCTGGGGCAAGCTTCAAGTTCGCCAAGACCCATCAATCCCTTCGAATCCAGCCAACTCACATTCAAGCCAAAAGGAAGCTGGGGGCAAAATGCCGCCAAGCTGCTGTTCAAAGCTGGCTACGACAAAGACAGTGCTGCACATATGAGTACGCTCCTGCCAGCTCCAATACCACACGGGATGACTAAGACTCAAGCCCATTTACTCCAGGGTGGCGAGCAAATCCCACCAAATCGACGAGGCATCGGCTCTCGTCAAACCCCGATGGTCATCAAGATAACAGGAGAGAAGACCTTCACCTCTAACTATATTGAGGTGAAGTTGGTAGATGAAGCGGAAGAGGGATCGTCAGCCTCCGATGCACGCTCCACCAATATCATTCATCCCGCTACAAAGGGCGCCAAAAGGAGGCGATATCGAGCTCGGCGTTGGACCATACCTCAAAAGCAAAAGAAGAGCGTCAAAAACCAGGCAAGTCAAAACCCCATATCAGTATTCAAAAGACTTGGGCCAATCGGACAAGCAAAGCGAAGGTCAGTATTCGACCGTTTGGGAAAGCCACCCACTGAGGTGAGAAAAATCATTCCCACCCACCCACCCATGTCATTCTTTCAAACTGCCGATATTCCCGATATCATTCTAGTCTCTCTTAATCATATCACAATTGCGGACTCCTCGGTCGACAACACTTCTACTTCGGATGACGAGTTGCCAGATGCACCACCCGTCCTCGAAGAAGGGGGGCAATCTACCATCGACGATCTGAAAGAAATCAACTTGGGGACACAGGAGGATCCTCGACCCACATTCGTAAGTGCACTCCTGACTCCCGAAGAGGAGGCCGTGTACATCAAGCTACTCCAAGAATACAGAGATGTCTTCGCATGGTCCTATAAGGAAATACCGGGATTTGACCCCAAGATTGCCGTACACCAGCTTGCTGTCAAACATGGAGCTAGCGCCATCAAGCAAGGACAAAGACGCTACCGGCCGGAACTGGTACCGTAAATAGAGGGCGAAGTCAACAAGCTCATTGAAGCCGGCTTTATCCGAGAAGTTAAGTATCCAACGTGGATCTCCAGCGTGGTCCCAGTCAATAAGAAGAACGGCCAGATCAGAGTATGCGTGGACTTCAGGGACTTAAACAATGCATGCCCCAAAGATGACTTCCCACTGCCAATCACAGAACTAATGGTGGATGCGACAACAGGCCATGAAGCACTAACCTTCATGGATGGATCCTCGGGCTACAACCAAATCCGGATGGCGCCCAAAGACGAAGAGCTTACGGCATTCCGCAATCCAAAAGGGATCTACTGCTACAAAGTCATGCCTTTCGGCTTGAAAAATACAGGAGCCACTTACCAACGAGCCATGCAAAAAATTTTCGACGATATCCTTCATCAGAATGTAGAATGCTACGTCGACGACCTCGTGGTAAAATCAAGACAAAAGTCAACACATCTTCAAGACCTCGAGCTAATCTTCAAGCGACTTCGAAGGTACCAGCTCCGTATGAACCCGCTTAAATACGCATTTGGGGTCTCCTCGGGAAAGTTTCTCGGCTTTGTCGTACGCCATCGAGGCATCAAGATAGACCAATCCAAGATAGATGCTATTCTCAATATGCCAATCCCGAAAACCGTGCGAGACCTCCGAGGTCTCTAGGGCCATCTAGCATATATCAGAAGGTTTATCGCCAACTTAGCTGGAAAATGCAGGCCCTTCAGTCGCCTCATGAAGAAAGGAGCAGCATTCAAGTGGGATGAAGCTTGTCAGGAAGCCCTCCAAAACATCAGAGATTACTTACTCAAGCCCCCGGTTCTGACAGCACCAGTTCAAGGGAAGCCATTGGTCCTTTATATCAGCGCCCAGGAGCAGTCCTTGGGGGCACTCCTGGCTCAAGACAATGAGCTAGGCAAGAAAACAGCATGCTACTATTTGAGCCGCACTCTCATCGGCGTGGAGCTAAACTACTCCCCGATTGAGAAGGTCTGTCTAGCGCTCATCTTCGCTACAAAAAAGCTGCGACACTATATGTTAGCTCACGCCATCAGGCTCATCTCAAAAGCCGACCCGCTCAAATACATTATGTCAAGGCCAGTGCTCTCCGGACGTTTGGCCAAGTGGGCTTTACTCCTCCTCGAGTTTGACATCACCTTCGTCCCTCGTAAAGCGGTCAAAGGTCAAGCTCTCGCGGACTTCCTGGCAGAATACCCCCTCCCAGCAGAATGGAAACTATCAGAAGACCTTCCAGACGAAGAAGTATTCTGCATCGATATCGCCCCTTCTTGGAAAATGTTCTTCGACGGTGCAGCCAGGCAAGACGTAGCAGGAGCAGGAGTTATCTTCGTCACGCCAAACGACGAAGTACTTCCCTTCTCATTTCTACTATCAGAACCATGCTCCAACAACAGGGCGGAATATCAAGCTTTGGTCATTGGCCTCGAACTCGCCAATGATATGAAACTTCAACGGCTCGAAATTTTCGGCGACTCTCAACTCGTCATTCAGCAAATATTGGGAGCATACGAAGTCAATAAAGAAGATCTCGTGCCGTTGCATCTACGAGCTCTGAAACTCCTTGGTACGCTAAAAAATGCTTCAATCCAGCATGTCCCCAGAAACCTTAATCAGCAGGCTAATGCGCTCGCAAATTTGGCGACTACACTTCCGTTCCCAGAAAGAAGCCAACTCATCATCCCTATCTGTAAGAGGATGGTGATCACCGAGGAGGACCTCCCTATGGGAATCCCGGACCAAGTCAATGCAGTACACGTTCTCATGACTGACGAGCTAGATTGGAGACAACCATTCATAGACTTTCTTGTCCACGGGAAGCTCCCTGAAGATCCAAAGCGAAAGATCGACATTCGCCGGCGGTCTCTGAAATTCTTCCACTTCAACAACGAGTTGTACCGTCAAAGCTACGATGGTGCGCTCCTGAGGTGTCTTGCAAAAGAAGAAGCGGAAACAGCACTAGAAGAAGTCCATGCCGGGATCTGTGGCTCACATCAGTCCGGTCCAAAGCTGTACTTCCTCATCAGGCGGATGGGGTACTACTGGCCCACTATGATCAAGGACTCCCTCGAGTTTGCAAAAAGATGTCACACTTGCCAGCTGCATGGCGACTACATCCGTCAGCCTCCGGAACCTTTGCATCCAACCGTCGCATCATGGCCCTTCGATGGATGGGGACTCGATATTGTCGGTCCGCTACCCAAGTCATCCAAGCAGCATCTTTATATCCTGGCGGAAACAGATTACTTCTCCAAGTGGGCTGAGGCAGTACCATTACGAGAAGTTACCAGGCACTCTGTCATCAACTTCATCCAGAACGACATCATCTTCCGGTACGGCATCCCTCGCTATATCGTTACGGACAATGGGAAGCAATTCAAAAACGCCACTGTCAGCCAATTTTGCGCCAAGTTCGATATCAAGCAAAGGTGTTCAACCATGTACAACGCCTTTGCCAACGGCCTAGCTGAAGCTTTCAACAAAACACTCTGCAAACTTTTGGAGAAAGTCGTCTCAAAATCAAAGAAAGACTGGCATGAACGCATGGGCGAAGCGCTATGGGCATATCGCACCTCTTTTCGCACGCCAACACAGGCGACTCTGTACTCGCTGGTATACGGAGTAGAAGCCGTCCTCCCACTTGAACTCCAGATTCCGTCACTCAGGATAGCCGTCTAGGAAGGCCTCGTCAACGGCGACAACGCTCAACTTCGCCTAGCAGAATTGGAAGCCCTGGATGAAAAGCGCCTTGAAGCCCAATAACGCCTGGAATGCTACCAAGCCAGGCTGACCCGAGCCTTCAACAAAAGGATTCGCCCTCGATCCTTCCAAAAAGGAGAATTGGTGCTCGCAGTCAAACACCCCATCATCCTTTCGCATCGAGGAGAAAAAAAGTTCGACGCCAAGTGGGATGGACCGCACGCTGTCAAAGAGGTCTACTCCAACGGCGCATATCTTCTCACCACGCCAGAAGGGCTTACACTCGGCCCCATCAATGGCAAGTATCTCAAAAGGTACTATGCCTAAAAGCAGGGCTACATTCCTTGCAAAAAAAAAAAAAGAGGAACTACGTGTGACTTGATCTCTCTCAGTAGGGTACGTAGGCAGCCTGTAAAGGTTCAGTCCAAACAAAAAAAAACACAACCAAACTCTGCCATTCCAGAAGACAAGTCCAAAAAAAAAAAAATAGATGCAAGATATTAAGTTATCACCAGATAAAGAAAAGCAGAACTACAAGTCTGTTCAGCAAAAATGACAAGAAAGAAAAGGAAATGCGACATTGCTAGTAAAGCGAATTAAATTCTTTGAGACGTTGGAGCAGCTCGCCGCCAGTAACCTTCATGCGCTGCAACTCTGAAGACCGAGAAGCTACCCGCTCCCGATGCGTCGCCAGCTCGATACGCTGCTTTGCCAGGTCTGCTCCAGAAGACTTCTCGATCGTCTCAGCTTTCTCGAAAGATGCGCGAGCAGCCTCTAGCTTCTTCCGCGCCCGAACAAGGCTCGCAGTGGCAATCGCATGCTGCGCCTCCAGTCGACGCTCCTCGTCCTCGGCCTTTGCCAGTATCAGAGGAAGGTCATCTTCCATCGAAGCCCGTTTCAAGCAATGAGCTTCACTATCCGCCAAGAGAACACGCATCTGTGCCTCAAACAAAGAGCCACCTACCTGGAAGGCCGCCAGGTTCTTGCAAAACTCAGGCCCCTCGAGGACCCACCAGCTGCTCAAAGCGTCAAAGCCCTCTTCCTGGAAGGGTGCGAGCGTCGTCTGGATATACTTCCGACAGCTCTCCAAAAGAAGCACAGAGAGAAGGTCTCGCGAACTGCACTTTCTCTTGTCGGCCTCTGAGTGCACAGGCAAGGTGGGCTCCGGTCCTGAAGGCTCAAGTGAAGGAACCGCCTCCTGGACCATCGCCGTGATAACAGTCAGCGGAACCACCGGAGCCGAAGGAGGAGACACAGGCAAACCTTCCGACAAAATGACTGCGGGAGTAGTCTCTGCCGGAGTACCGGACCTAACTAGAGGAGTCTGTTCTCTCCCTACACTGGAGACCTCATCCTCCTCCCCAAAGCCCAACTGCTCCACGTCAATATCGTCCAGGTTGACAGCACTGCCGGCAAAATCTGCTCCACACGCTCCCAAAAGCTCCAAGTTATCCCAGGGAACATCCAGCCCGCCACCTTCAATCAACGTTGCTCTGATGGGAGAGCACTCCTGCCCAACCCCCTTCGGGGCAGACTCGCAGTCCGGTCCAGCAGACCCTGCCAAAATGAGAGCTGAACAACTCAGCCAACGAAATAAGAGTACAAGCACAGAAATTCATAAAGAACTAGAAACAAGATATACCTGCAGCATCCGATGAAGCTACCCCAGAAAGAGGGATTACCTTATCGGCAAAAATCCCTGGCTCTCCCTCTCGAGCTGGCTCTGCCTCGCCAGCACCAACCAAAGCTGCCTCACACAAGAGATCCAACTTTCTCCTCTTGGGAGAAGCGCACCCACTCCAAGAAGCCTGAGTCTCAGGAAGACTCTGAACCTTGGAGGACGGAGCCATCTCAACTTCTTGCATAGAAAGTGAAGCCTGGGAAGTACTCTCTCGATGGCCACGAGATCTCTCCGATCGTCGCTCCTCGGACCAAAGACGGCGATCCTCTGACCCCGCCAAAAAGTCAAAAGGAAAGTCAGCCCGCTCGCTGCTAGCAAGAACGTCCAGCGGAAGGCTAGCCAGGAGGGGAAGCACTGACACGTTGACCCAGCGGCGATACTCAGGAGTTGCAGCATCCTTTCCGCCTGACTTGATCCCCGGCGAGAAAATACACCCGGTAAATCTGTCATAAAGCGCTCCCCAGAGGCGATATGCTTCCTGCGGGGTGTAACGTGACTGCATACGCAAAGGAGTCCCAGGCAACTCCTGGCGAAAACCCTGCTGTCGAGCAAACCGGTGGGGAGAGTACCGTGCCACCTCCACTACGTCCTCACGACGCCAAACGAGATACCCGGGCCTGCAACTCACCATGCTCCAGTACAAGTGCTCGGGCATTTCCTCCATATCATATACCAAGGATCTTGTAGAAGGTGCAAGTGCATTCTCCGATATAAATTCAAAGTCAGAAGGGCCCATACGTCTCAAACACTCTCGGGCACTAGGCTTCGGACGCTCCCATGCGTAATAAGCGTTCATTACACCTCCCACACAAGGAAGAAAGGGCACCGAGGTCGAAGGTCCACGCGCCGCAAAGATCCCCTTCGGAAAGTGAAGCACAATCCAGCCATAGAGGTAATGCAGGGGGCAAAAGAAGCTGGCTCTGCCTACTTCCCCTCTTGCATTACCCGCACGTACTCGATAAACTCCAGTAGGTTCCACTAAGCCCTCCGTACAATGAGCAGAGGATCGCCGACACCAGGTTAAGAAACTCTCCATTCACCATCCGAGCAGCTGCAAGGAAGGTCCCAAGGCGTATCACATCCTCTTCCCAGGGTAAAGGAAAGCGGCAAAGAAAAAGTACCAACCCCGCTGACCAGTAAGCAGCACGCCAGGCATCGCTGCATTCCTCAAGTCCCAAAACTTCCCAGGGACGTTGCGCCCCGGCCATGGAGCACCATTCTTTCTTCAGAGATTCAATCGGTCGCCGGAAAGTGCCAGGTGCCGGAAAGCTTACCTCTGATCTCCGGCTTTAGGCCATGCTCAAAATGTCTAGCCTTTCGGGCATCAGCTGCTACTTGGTGCAGGGCATATCTAGAAAGCTCCAAAAACTTGGCCTCATATTGTGCCACAGTATGAGACCCCTGGTTAAGGGCCAGGAACTCCATCTCCATCCGGTTCTACACGGTCAGAGGGAAGAACTTCTTTCAAAAAATTTCCTTGAATTCCAACCAAGTGATAGCTCCTCGATCAGCTGCCCTCAAACACAAGACCGACTGCCACCAAAAGTTAGCCTCTGCCTCAAACTGGTATGAGGCAAGAGTAACTTATCGCTCTCTAGTGACCTCCAAAACATCTAGGATCTTTTTCATCTGCTGAAACCACCGATCAGCCTTCAGGGGGTCTGGCTCGCCCCTAAACGTTGGAGGCCCTATTGCCTTGAAGTCCTTCAATAACTTCCCTTGTCGCTTGCCCTCTGCTCGCTGGTGAGCTAGTGCCAGGGTAAGGGCAGCTTGAGCTAGGATAGTTTGCTGCTGAGCCACTGTTTGCTACTGAGCAAAGGTAGCCTACTGCTGCTAAACCATGGTGGTCATCCCCTAGAGCATCTCTATCATCCTTATTGTGCCATCAGGCTCAGAGGATGACCCTACTCCGTTGTCGCTTCTAGTACCTGTCATCTGCAAAGCAACTATCTACATTAGAAAACTACTCCATGACCTAAACTTCCACTCCTACAATCTAAATCCCTAGAATCATATCCTTATGCTCTGATACCAACTGTCATGCCCCAGAAATCTAAAAACCAATATCTAGGATGTAAGGAGAGAAAGGGATGAAGGGTTGGATTATAATCTAAGTACTATACCAAGTTGAAGTCAATCTCAACCTTCAAGAAGGCCATTTTCTCTTTAGGTATGGCATGTCAATGCAACCACTTACTAACATGAGTCCCTCTAAGGGAGCACTATGCTCAAGCCTCTGATGGCGAGCCAGGTATCCTCACTCACTCCCTGCCATATGAGTAGCCTAGTCTGATGGTCATATCTACAAGGTTAAATTGTTAAGCCACTTATAACTTATTATTTTTTAAAGTGATCTATCCTAAACATGGGCCTTGAGGAGAGGCTTACCAAGAAGATACAGCTGGATCATTGCAAATATAATCTACACTAAACCACAAAGTTAATCTCATTCAATTAGCTATCATGCAATCCCAATAAAGAAAAACTACAGCTATTAACTCCACCATTGCTACCGTACTCCATAACTGCTATCCGTACTCCAAGCTCTGGCACTACTCTGCAAGAAAGTCTACCATTGAAAGAGTAGTGCCCCAAACAGGGTCAGTCCAAACCACTGACTGGCAAGTAAACCCGACTCTAAGGGGGTGAATGTGTGCGAGGGTGTCTTATAATAAATATTTAATATACAAAATTAAAGATAGCAATTACATATTCAATTAATAAGAAACACTCTAAAGAATCCCAATAAGGTATGTGATGAATTCGCACTAACTATTGTTTCTACTACTCCCATATAATGTTACATTCATCTTCTAACCATAATATACGTATAGATAACTTGTAAATATTTTAACAACATGCGTCATGGTACCAACCAAGTATCAAAAAGAGTCTAATAGATGTGCTGGTGAATATGATCATTTGTAGTCGTTTAGTATATACAAGTCTCAGCAACGACCCTTCTTAACGACGTTAGAAACTACATGGCATACAATTCTACCTAAAATATCAAAGCCAACATTCCACTATAGTCTAATACTAACCATTACTCTAATCATGATTAATGATTTATAATATACGAGAATCATATATAGAAAATCACAAAATAACGGTA
This sequence comes from Chamaelirium japonicum, assembly GCA_947650365.1. NCBI lineage: Eukaryota > Viridiplantae > Streptophyta > Magnoliopsida > Liliales > Melanthiaceae > Chamaelirium > Chamaelirium japonicum. The sequence goes on from OX393549.1 coordinate 87,073,827, forward strand.
TAAAAGACTTAATCGAAAATAGCATCAGAGCAAGTGAATACTTGCCTTAGTTATTAAGATATAAAATTCTGATTGTCCAATTTACTCCACATCCAACGGGCCTTCACAGTCAAGGTCTGACAAGTTGCACATTTCCATACATTACTATTTATTAATTTTAAAAGTACCTAAGAGAAAGTCCAGAAGAGGCTAGAGTCTCGATTCGTCATCCGCCCGGGATGACCTTGGGCTTAGGTGTAAGTATGGTTCAACATATACATGTATAATTTATGGCCTTGCCGGGACTAAACTTGGTTGGCGACTATCACTATACCCTGCCCTGTCAGTTTCCGAGGTCGGTGATATTAGTACCAAGGTTTGCTTGGTGGTGCACTCCTGTGCACAAAGACACTACGACTTAGCGCACCTCCACCAATGGTGTCGATCAACGATTGTCGAGAGTGGTCACATGGTTTTCGTTCTGTGGCCGAGTACGGCAAAAGCCGCACTAGCAAAAGAGGATCGATCGATCCTGGTTGCATATTCGAAGAGCCAAGTAGGCCGGTTAGATAGGGTTCATCGATGAAATGAGGACCATCAATGAGGACCACCATCTCTAACAACATTTCACCTCCACAACCCTACACATACACATACACATTCACATCATCACTCCCTCATTCATTTGCTCACAACACCCTCATTACACACAGCCACACCACATTTGTACACGTACCCAAACCCACCCCACTATCTCAACCACCCGCTGACCTCACCTAACCACTGCTAACACCTTCTCTCAGTATCACAGTGTATCACAGAGAGGTTAAGAGACTCAGAGAGAGAGAGAGATGGTCGGATCAGGCAGTCAAGGTCATCGAGGGTCAACAGGTGGCCAAGGTAGCAGCCGAGGCTCACGCACGTCCGGTACCGACATATTGTCAACGAGGGGGAAATTGCATCCTGATCAGGCCGTTGGATGGTCGTCGGGTGGCCGAGTGGTCGGGCTGCTCATGGTGGTCAGATGTCGTTGTTCAATTGTCAGTCGCATGGTCAGCAGCCATCATGGCGGCAAAACCAAAGGCAAGGAAAGCCGGGATGGGCTCAATCAAAAGGAAGAGCGAGGAGGAAAATGAGGGGCTGACCTGGGCTGGGCTCCTCACCGAGCCCGGCAGTGGCTCGTCCAGCGCCTAGCACTAGCACCCTCCCTCGCTTGTGTCGGCCGGCTGTGCACACCACTGTGGATGCAAAAATTATACCGGACCGGATCAGAGTCGCACGGGCCCGCACAATGGCTCAAGTGGGTAAACCCGCCCAGGCTCATGGGCCTACTCTGCAGGCAGATCGATTAAGCCCTCCCCCTTATTAGGCCCGAACAACGACCCAATAAGGGCCCAGCGAGGAGGCCCATCACCAGCGCAACCTCATCACCGCCACATCATCACTGCCAAATCGGGCACATGCCTATGCTATAAAAGGACCCCCAAGGCATTCAGAAAGGGGGTTGGTCATTTAATCAGAGGAGGAGGATTCCAGAGCAAGTGCTAGAGCTCAATTATCCCCTTCTTGTTCTCTTCTAGTTGCTCCGTGCAACCCCACTGTATGAAGCTTCTCTTGGCCTGTCAAGAGAACGCTCACCCCTCATTTACTCAAATTATAGTGAAGATCAGGTGGCACCTCTCACCCGGAGACGTAGGTCGTAAGATCGAACTTCGACAACAACTCCATTTGTCATCTCTCTACTTCTCAACTTTCTAATCTCTAACTCTACAAACCATCAAATTCAATCAAGGTTGTGGGGTGGGATTCTCGATCAAGGCGGCTCGAAAATTTTCTCCACAATCTTTGGCGCCATCTGTGGGATATCGATAGAGGTCTTACCCACACCTCTACCGACTCCTATTCAACTTGTGCTGACAAGCCACAAGTCCTCCTCCAAATCAACCTCAACACCTTCATCACGCCGACATCAACACGCTCGATGGTGAAGGCCAGCACCAACCCACCGAAGGCGGGTATCGAACGAACAAACGATGTGCTAATCGAAGGAGAACAAGAAGTCTCGGTTGCAACCAACTGGAGAAATGTTCGGGAGCTACTGGGGTCGCAAGGCAGCCATCTTGAAGGGCACAGCGATCGGCGGGACCCATCATCCCCGAGGCATCGATCTGGCAAAGAACACGCTATTCAAGGGAGCGAGCCTCAGGCTACATACGAGATCTCGACTATTGACTTCTAGCTGCTAAATCTCCTCAAGAAGAACGCAGCCCTCGAACAAAAGAGAGACTCCTTGAAGAAGGCAGCTGAAAGGGTGGGAGTTATGATCCACAACTCTCCCTTCGCGACCGAAGGCCCATTGAAGACTCGCCCAGCCGTGAGTCATCATCCAGAAGAACCACATGTGTCGCGTATCGAGAAGCGTCAGGTATCCACACAAGCACCAAGGCAAACGGTGTGGGACCGCCTCGACGTCGACGATGCACCAAGCTATCACCGAGAAGGATCGTCTCAGTCCACAAGGTCCACTGGATATTCTATCCCTTCGCACATGAAAGCAACAGATGCCCGCGAGCTGCTCAACCGACTAAGGCATACTGCCAACGTGGGACGTTGCCATCAAGACCACAGGTAACTAATCACCTTGGTGGGGCCACTGCATCCCAAGGTTCTTGTAACCTCATTTTCTATGGGTTGGCGAACACCGAGCCTGCCAAAGTTCAACTGCATCAAGGGAGACCCTGCTCTCCATATTCTGGCCTTCAAGAAAGCCATGACACCATATGAGTATGAGAATCATATCCTCTGCCGTTTGTTTGCGGGAAGCCTCGAGGGACCTACCCTCGACTTGTACCACACGCTGCCTACCGGTACTGTGGCCACATTCAAAGAGTTGGCTGAACTCTTCATGGACCATTATCGGCTAAACTTAAAGCCAGAAAAGAAGCTGGATACACTCTACCGGCTGAAGATGGGCTCCGACGAGTCTCTAAGGAGCTTCACAATGAGGTTTCATAATGAGCACTCCGAGCTCACCGGTCGGTCCCATAATAAGGAGGCCATCATGTTGGTATTCCAGAATGCTATCCGACCAGAGCTCCACGTCTACACCGACTTCATCCGATATTCTTCCAGTACCTTGGAGGCAATGTTCAAGCGCGTACAGCGAGAGATAGAGGTGGAAGACAATCAGCAAGCCAAAAGACTATGCGAGCCCCACGAGTCTCGTAACTCCCGACATAAGAAAGATGGCAAAGCTCCGAATGAAGCACACTACAAGAAGTCTGTCAATACCACGTCCGACCAAAATATACAAGCAAAAAGGTACAATGAAGATCCGAAGGCCCCTTCAGTAGGGAAGAGGCAAACTCTAAGGGAGCAAATGGTATTCACTGAGCTGAACACCTCCATTGAAGACATCTTCGCCTATTTGCAGAACGAGCCCTTTTGCAAGTGGCCACAGCCTCTCCCTCCAAATTTCGACCAGGCGGGAGATACGACAGCCTACTGTGAGTTCCATCACAACCATGACCACCCAACCTCTACATGTCGGAAGCTAAAACATCACATCGAAGATCTGATCCAAGAAGGGCAGCTCGATGGCTACCTCGCTAACAAGGAACTAGGTCGAGAGAAGTAAAGGCAGCAGCAATGGAGAAAGAAAGTCAATGTAATACGTGGATGCATAATCATAACGTCCGCTGGGCAGCCTCTGAAAAAGTGTAACTGCAACTTTGTTTTATCAATAAAGTATCTATTTTTTCTCAAAATCAAATCTCTCGAAGTTCGATTCCACCATGTTAAGGCATAAAAAAAAGGCTCCTGGCAACCCAGGTCAACCAAAGACCTTCGATTCCGCCTATTCAAGTCGGAAGCTCGAAGGCAATTTGGCTATGCCCTCTCGAGGCTAAAGTCCGATAAAAAGGCTCCTAGCAACCCAGGTCAACCAAAGACCTTCGATTCTGCCCATTCAAGTCGAAAGCTCGAAGACAATTCGGCTACGCCCTCTCGAGACTAAAGTCCGATAAAAAGGCTCCTAGCAACCCAGGTCAACCAAAGACCTTCAATTCCGCCCATTCAAGTCGGAAGCTCGAAGGCAATTCGACTACGCCCTCTCGAGGCTAAAGTCCGATAAAAAGGCTCCTGGCAACCCAGGTCAACCAAAGACCTTCGATTCCACCCATTCAAGTCGGAAGCTCGAAGGTAATTTGGCTACGCCCTCTCGAGGCTAAAGTCCGATAAAAATGCTCCTGGCAACCCAAGTCAACCAAAGACCTTCGATTCCGCCCATTCAAGTCGAAAGCTCAAAGGCAATTCGGCTACGCCCTCTCGAGGCTAAAGTCCGATAAAAAGGCTCCTGGCAACCCAGGTAACCAAAGACCTTCGATTCCGTCCGTTCAAGTCGAAAGCTCGAAGGCAATTCGGCTACGCCCTTTCAAGGCGAAAGTCCGATAAAAAGGCTCCTGACAATCCAGGTCAAGCTAAGCTATCAACTATACTCATCCGAGGCGATGAGAATAAGTCCAAGGTAGGCATCGCCGCTTCGACATGCACCAAGTTCAAGGAGACATCCTTGGCATTCGAAGACAAAGTCCGAGGCGACCAACGCCTCGGCACTCTACAATCCCAAAGCCCAGCCTTTGGCATTTGAAGACAAAGTCCGAGGCGACCAACACCTTGGCACTCTACAAGCCCAAGGCCCAGCCCTTGGCACTCGAAGACAAAGTCCGAGGCGACCAATGTCTCGTCACTTTATAAGCCCAAGGCCCTGCCCTTGGTACTTGAAGACATAGTCCGAGGCGACCGATACCTCGGCACTCTATAAGCCCAAGACCTAGCCCTTGGCACTTGAAGACAAAGTCCGAGGCGACCAATACATTGGCACTTTACAAGCCCAAGGCCCAGCCCTTGGCACTCGAAGACAAAGTCCGAGGGGACCAACGCCTCGGCACTCTATAAGCCCAAGGCCCTGCCCTTGGTACTCGAATACGTAGTCCGAGGCGACCGATACCTCGACACTCTACAAACCCAAGGCCCTACCCTTGACACATAAAGACAAAGTTCAAGACGTCATTCCCGACGTATTGGCATTCGATCAAAAGTCCAAGCTTAGTCTTGTCACTCAGGTCCAAGCATCAGATTGTCACTGGCCATCACCTTTTCTCGATGACTAACTGTTCCAAACCGATTAGGGGGTGGTCGGTCTAACTTTGTTAGCGCGTGTCTCCATACTGGTGCAGTCGACGGTGGGTTCTTCATGATCTTCGTTCGCAAAGGGCCTTAACGACCCGAGCTCGCCATCAAAGCCATGGTCCGAATCCTCAATATGTGGCATAGAAGGAGTACAAACAATCTCCTTCGTTCCTCGATGGCGTTTTTCGAACACAGCGGGTCCCCTAACGGTTTTCATCATGAAAAGAGCGACCTACAATGGGTGAACAAACGATAAGTAAAGAGTAGAGTGGGTGAAAAATCCATCGAAACACAAGATAAAATGGTGCTTCCTTGATCCTGGCCAAGTCAACACCCTCACGTGACCGTAGTACCTGGCGAATACAGTAACCAGGTGCGGTAGTACATTGGGTGAAGACTGGCTGGCCATCACCCGGCGTCATCCTAGATTATCTCTAAGAAGTCCCCTCAAATATAGCATTATCCCTCGCCGACAACCCCGTGCACCAGTGTTTTAGGAATATGACTGAAAAAGTGTCGGTTTCATATGGGTCTAAAATTCTGAAAATACACTATTTTCAATACTGACACTTCTTGGCCTCTTCTAGCAGCCCCAATAACAGGTGTCAGCATCAACAAGCATCCCCCCCTTGGTTTCGCACAAGAACCGAGTGGGGTGGGGGTGTCGCACCCCACAAGCAGCCCCCTATCTCGGTTTCACAAAAAATCGAGAGGGGAGGGGGTGTTGGCATCAGCTACAGTCCACCCCTCAGTTTCGACAGAAAACCGAGAGGGGAGGTGTTTGGCATCAACAGCAACCCACCCCTCGGCTTCGTCAGAAAACCGAGAGGGGGGGTATATCAACATCAACAAGCAGCCCCCCCTCGGTTTCGCATAAAAACCGAATAGGGAAGGGGTAACGGCACACCATCAGTAGCCCACCCCTCGGTTTCGTCAAAAAACTGAGAGGGGGGCGTGTCGGCATCAACAAGCAGCCCCCAGCGGTTTCGCACAAAAACTGAGTGGAGAAGGGGCGACGGTACACCATCAGCAACCCACCCCTCAGTTTCGATAGAAAACCTAGAGGGGGGGTGTTCGGCATCAATATCAACCCACCCCTTGGTTTCGTCAGAAAACCAAGAGGGGGGGTTCTCGGTGTCATCCGTAGCCCACCCGTCGGTTTCATCAGAAAATCGAGAGGGGGGTGCGTCGGCATCAACAATAGTACACCCTCGGTTTTGTCAGAAAACCGAGGGGGGGTGTCCGGCATCAACAGCCCACCCCTCGGTTTCGTACAAAAACCGAGTGAGGAGGGGGTAACGACCCACCATCATCAACTCACCCCTCGGTTTTGATAGAAAACCGAGAGAGGGGGGGGGTGTTCGGCATCAACAGCCCACCCCTCGGGTTTGCACAAAAACCGAGTGGGGAGGGGGTGACGACACACCATCAGCAGCCCAGCCCTCGGTCTCGTAAAAAACTGAGAGGGTAAGGGTGGTCGACATAAAAAAAACAATCTACCTCCTGACTTCATCAGAAAACCGAGAGGGTAGCGGTATTTGGCATCAGCAAGGGAGGGGCGATGCACAACAGAATTGCAACCCCCCTTTCTCTAAAAAAAAACTAGTGGCAAACACTAAAGGCTTTGTGTTGAGGCTGTATTGACACGGAGCATTGTGCCTTGAAGGATGCACTTCCAACCTTATCCGTCTCTCATCCAGACCAAGTAAGACACCAAAACCAAAAGAGGAATTAACTCATACGATACTAAGTTATCCAAACTTAATGGGACAATGAAACCGCAGGACTCATCCAAGAGGAGATGACACATACTTTGTAGGACACCGAAGCCGACATCGATGACTTAGGAAAAGGGGGGAGAATCTTAGTCCTCCTCCCACCTATGTGTTCCTCTTCGCACGGCAAAGCAGCCCCTCACGTATGTTCCCCGCGGCCTCTCTCGTCCACTCGTGCATGACCACGCTCCCTATCCCACTCGCGCATGAATCCACAAGGCTCGGCTTCCTTCCCACTCGCACAGCAGCCAAAAAAAAAAAAGGGAGGGGGGGGGGGGGGGGGGGCAGCCCCCCTCTTCCTCTTCTCCTCTGATCCAGTCGGGAGGGCCTCCCGACTAGCGCCCGCAGCCCCCTTCTCCGACCCGATCGGGGCCAGCCCCCTGCCCGTGACCAGCCGCCGACCACACCCTGCTGCCCCGCTCCCGGAGCCGCATGCTGACCGCGTCGTGCGCCCCGCGCCACAGCTCGCGCGCAGCCCGTCGCCGACCGTCGTCGCTGTGCCCCACACCGCAGTCCACACGTAGCCCGCCCGCCTGCGCCGCTGCCCCGTGCCACTCCGGCCTTCGCGCCGCCTGCACCCCGACCTCCGCGCACGCCGCTACCTCCACGGGCCAGAGGAAAGAGAGAAAAAGAGAAAGGAAAGAGAGAAAGAGAGATGCCTGCTCTCTCTCACCGAAGTCAAAAGGAAAGAAATAAAGAAAGGAAAGAAAGAAAGACATAAGGAAAGAAAGAAACAGTAGAGAAGAGAAGAGAGACGCCGCTCTCTCCCACTCATGCACCTACGGACCCCACGACCCCCACTTGCCATGCCTCTATCTCGGTGTACAACACACAAAAAAAAGGAAAAAGAGGGTCTCAGCGTTGGCAGAAGGAAAAGAATCTCGGTCAGAAAACACATTGATTTTTCGGGAACGCCCCCTTACGAAACCGAGACTTTTTGGCTCTCACCAAGAGGGTCCCGGCGTTGGTAGAAGGAAAAGGGTCTCGGTCGGAAACGCACTATTTTTTTGGGAACGCCCACTTACAAAACCGAGACTTTTTGGCTCGTACCAAGAGGGTCTCGGCGTTGGTAGAAGGAAATGGGTCTCGGTCGAGAAACGCACTATTTTTTTGGGAACGCCCACTTACTAAACCGAAACTTTTTGGTTCGTACAAAGAGGGTCTCGGCGTTGGCAGAAGGAAAAGGGTCTCGGTCAGAAAACACATTGATTTTTCGAGAACACCTACTTACAAAACCTAGACTTTTTGGCTCGCACCAAAAGGGTCTCGGCATCGGCAGATCAGCAGAAGTATCCTACACGAACATGTTGGCTTGGCTCGTGACACGAGTCGGGACTCTGCTAATATGAACCGCGACTCTTATGGCCCTAACCAACCATGCCAGAATCCTAAGGCGTTTGCACCATGGAATCCCAACCGACCCAGGAGGTCCTGACCCGATTGGGAGGGGGTAACTGTGGGTGCAAAAATTGTACTGGACCGGATCAGAACCGCAGGGGCCCGCACAACGGCTCAAGTGGGTAAGCCCGCCCAGGCTCATGGGCCCACTCTGCAGGCAGATCGATCAAGCCCTCCTCCTTATTGGGCCCGAACAACGGCCCAATAAGGGCCCAGCGAGGAGGCCCATCACCAGCGCAACCTCATCACTGCCACGTCATCACTGCCATATCGGGCACGTGCCTATTCTATAAAAGGACCCCCAAGGCATTCAGAAAGGGGGTTGGTCATTCAATCAGAGGAAGAGGATTCTAGAGCAAGTACTAGAGCTCAATTCTCCCCTTCTTGTTCTCTTCTAGTTGCTCCGTGCAACCCCACTATACGAAGCTTCTCTTGGCCTGTCAAGAGAACGCTTACCCCTCATTTACTCAAATTATAGTGAAGATCAGGTGGCACCTCTCGCCTGGAGATGTAGGTCATAAGACCGAACTTCGACAACAACTCCATGTGTCATCTCTCTCCTTCTCAACTTTCTAATCTCTAACTCTACAAACCATCAAATGCAATCAAGGCTGTGGGGTGGGATTCTCGATCATGGTGGCTCGGAAATTTCCCCCACAACCACCACAAAGAGATGGAGAGAGATTTAGAGAGAGAGGGTCGAGGTTAGGGTTTAGTGCTTGAAATGAGGGAAGGGGGTGAGGACTGGGTTTTTAAAGGAAGAGGGGGGGTGGCCGGGTACGGGGCGATATGGTGGCCAGATTTTCAAGGATTCGAGGTGAGGGATGAGCAGCGATGGAGAGGGGGAGGACGAGGGAGAGTTGTCGCGAGAGAGGGGATGACGGGATGGGGGCGGCTGATGGGTTTAGGGGATCGGGTTAGGTAGTAGAGGGTGGATCCGAGAGAGGGAAATGAGAGAGATCCGAGAGAGGGGAGGGTGAAATCCGAGAAAGGGAGAGAAAGATTCGAGAGAGGGGGAGAGAGATCGGGATGGTGAGGGAGAGAGGGTGAGCAGCTGAGAGAGAGAGAGAGAGAGAGAGAGAGAGAGAGAGGGGGGGGGGGGGGAGGGACGGGTTTGGGTTGGGTTGGGTTTGGGTTTAGATTTTGGTTTTGTTTTTAATTTATTTATTTTATTCTTTTCCTATCTCTTAGTTCGTCAGCTCAACTCACACATGAACCCGCGTCGCGCCATGACCCTCCGGCACGTGAACCTTGACATGTCAAACAATCTTGCCACCATAGTACCAATTAAATTTATTTTCAATGACCTATATGTAGTGAAACCTAAGCACACGTCCTCAAAGCCATTTGAATTCTTTCCACCGTCGCCTCACACTCGGACCCACTCCTGGTCCCGCTCGAGTTCAACCATCAGCATCAACAAACATTTATGCGGGATCAAATCAAATATTCTAGCAATATAATAATAATAAAATGATGAATATGGTCTGCCCTAAGCAAAAATAACTCTGGAGTACCGGGTATTACATAAAATTTCCAGATCGACCTGTTAATCTGATTTCCTTCTTACTGTTTGTATTGACCATAAACCATTACTTCTGGACAATTGTTTGGATTAAAAGTAAAGTAACCCATTACTACGGTCACCACCCATCGGCCACCGACAACCCATCGCGGCGTCACCACCCCGCCGGCCACCACCCCTGTCGAGCAACAGTCACCTGCCGCTGTTCCGTCGGCCACCACCAACCGCCACCCAACACCAAAGAAGGTGGTGACAGGTGGGCCGACGGGGCAGCGGCAGCCGACCGGTGGTGATCAACTGGGGTGGAGGCCGGTGGCGGGTGGTGGACGGCGAGGCGGCGGCTAGCGGGGGTGGTGGTCGGTAGGAGTGTGGAGGCCAGCTGGGTGGCAACCGGCTAGGGTGGTGACCAGCGGCAACGGCCGGTGGCGGTGGCGGTGGCATCCCCCTAATTCACCCCATAGCTCATAGATCGTGGCTGTTGAAACTAGGATCGCCACATGTCACTCCCCAAATCTTTGAATCCATCACAGGATGCTTTCTCGGTCATGACTTTGGTTGATGTGGCATGGTCAATGCAGCCTTCTACTAGTAAATCAAAAATTTTATTTGGTTTTTCCGAAGTAAAACTTTTTGGCTACTAGTAAACTTCTTACCAATTACTTCACTACAACGTTTTGCATCCAAACAACATTAAAGTAAAGCTTTTACCCGACTTTAGCAGTTAGTTACATATTGTGCTGCGACACTTATAATAGGGCAAAGTACAAAAGCCTCCTCAGAACTATACACCTCATTTCAAATTGGTCCCTAAACTTTTTTTTTTAAGAACTTGATCCTTGAACTATACTCCGTCTGCATTTAAGCCCCCACTGTCAACTTTTATTCAGAAAATACCCATTTTATAGTAAGCGTAAGTTAAATATTAGTAAACAATTTAAAATTTTTGAGTTTTATTGGAAATCGACAAGGGCATTTTCAGGATAAAAAAATAACGAAGGGGGCAAAATGTAGATAGAGCATAGTTCAGGTATCAAATTGTTTTAAAAAAAATTGGAGGGACCAATATGAAATGTGGTGCATAGTTCAGGGGAGGTTTTTTGTAATTTGCCCCTTATAATTAGCTAAGATGAGGCGAACACCGCGCCAAAAGGGCAGTAGCTGAGAGGAGTCGTGCAGCACGGGGTAGACAAGGACGTGAGAAAAATATGCAAAGGAGAGAAAAAAAAAAAGAAGAATAAATTACACGTAGACCCCTGTAGTTTGACCGATTATCACTTACACCCCTAATGTTTAAAACCCTACATATGCCCTCCTATAGTTTGAAAAACCATACACAAACTCCCTATGGAGGCCCTCTGGAGGGGGTGCGAGTGACGTGTTTTTCAAACTATAGGGGGGCATTTGTAGGGTTTAAAACATGAGTGGGTGTAAGTGATAATTGATCAAACTACAAGGGGTCTATGTGTAATTTATTGGAGATTTTTAAAATTATTTAATATTTAACTATTTTAGTTGAGATTCTTTAAACAAAGTTGTTGAGACTTACTGATTAATAAGTGACTAACAAGGAGGGAGATCATGGGTTCAAACTTGATGATATCCCAATTTTGGATAAATAATAAAAACTTGTGCCTATGCAGCGAGGTGCTATGTGATGGGCGATTATGCGATGCGGTGCGTGTCCAATTGGACCTTTAGAGGTGCACTTTGCAGTTAGCATGACGCATCGTTATGAACCGTCCGTTATGAACACCTGTTCGGGTTGGTGGTTATGAATCGTCTGCCTAAGCGGATGCGAAGATCTGAACAGGCGGTTGCAACCATCCGCCTGAGCGGATTGGAACTCATTGTCTTGCGAACCATTGCACTTGTTAGCTATCAATGGGTACTTGGAGCCCTATATAACCAAGCCCGTTTCAGCCATATTAGGGACTTCGAATCCTATTCGAATTTCCTCTTTTCTTCTTTATTTTCTGTCAGAGATACCCGTGCCCTAGATTACTAATAGTGGGTTCTTCACCATTACTGGGTGCAGTCTTAAAAAGGTTGACGTATCTTAGGAGTAATTCGCGAGAGACCCGACAGCAACAAGTGGACGTGAATAATGCTTTAAGGAAAGCAGATTGTACACGCTTCAGTCTTTGATTAACATTATTTTTTCAGTCTCTATGATCCTAATCCATAAGTTATCCAACAATCTTAAAAGCGTTATCCCTAATGGAGATCAAGACTAGTGATGCCACCATCAAAGTCATGAATCAAGACCTTATTCGTCTCGACCAATTCAATGGGACGAACTTTACACGTTGGCAAAACAAGTTGAAGTTTCTTCTTACGGCATTGAAGGTCTTCTATATTCTCGATCCTGACCTTTCTGTTATTCTGAAATATAAAGAAAGAGAATCCGAAGAGCATGCTGCCGAAAGAAATAAACAACAAGAAGATGAACTCATGTGCTGAGGACATATCCTCAACACTCTCACTGATCGTCTGTACGATCTCTACACCGACAATTCATCTGCGAAGGAGATATGGAAGGCATTGGAGTTCAAATACAAGGCATAAGAAGAAGGCACAAAGAATTCCTCATCTCCCAATACTTTGACTTCCATATGGAAGATAGTAAGCATATTCTTCCTCAAGTGCATAAATTATAAATTCTAGGTAATAAAATAAAAGCAGCGAAAATGGAGATACCTGAGTCATTCCAAATGGGAGCAATCATTGCTAAATTACCACAGAGTTGGAAAGACTACAAGAAGATAATACTGCATAAAAATAGAGGATTTTACTTTATAGCAAATCCGGAAGCATCTTCACATAAAAGAAGAGTCTTGATCTAGAGATCATAAAGAAAATTGCTCCAAAGCTAATGCAGTTATAAAGCAGTATCATCCAAAAAATAAGGGTAAGAATAATCCCTTGGGTTCTAAGAATGATCAAGAAAAGTTTAAGAAAAATAAGGCAAAATTTAAAATAGAAAAGCCCAAAAGTGCATATTTTGTCAATGGTAAAAAGAATCATTATACCCGCGACTGCTGGGATCGTGCTAAAGAAAAAGATGAGACCAATGCAATTAAACAGGGAGCAATCATCGCTGTAGTGAGTGAGATCAATGCAGTACAAGACTGATGGTATGACATCTGCATGACGGTCCACGTCTGCTTTGATAGGGCTGAATTCAAGTCCTATATAGAGATAAATGGACAGGAGGTACAAATGAGCAATGAGGGGCATCTAAGGTAGTTGAAAAAGGAACAGTACACATGTGATTCACTTCTGACAAGAAAGTGACCCTTAGCAATTTTCTTTACGTTCCCGATATAACGAGGAATCTAAAGAGTGGAGACCTCCTATGTACGCTTGGAATCAAAATTGTTTATGAGGCAAGAAAATTAATCCTAACTAATAATGATATTTTTATTGGGAAAAGATATTCCTGCAATATGATGATCAAGCTTTGTACTAATACTGATATTAATAAAATCTCATCTTCTGTTTATATTTTATGTTATTTATATTTGTGGCATTATAGGCTTGCACATATCAGTATTAAAACCATTAAGAACATAATTAAATATAATTTAATTGATTGTAATGTTTCTGAGTTTGATAAATGTGAAGTGTGTATAAAGTCAAAAATAATTAAGAAACCATTTTCTGGAATTGAGAAAACTTCAAACTTGTTGGACTTAATACACTAACATTTATGAACTTAATGGTGTTATTACTAGAGGTAGAAATCACTATTTTATTACTTTTATCGATGATTGCTTGAAATTCACTTATGTCTGTCTGCTAAGATATAAAGATAAAATATTAACTATTTTTATATTATTTAAAGTAGAAGTAGAAAATCAACTTAATCGCAAGATTAAGATGTTATATAGTAATAGAGGAGGAGAATATTTCTCTAATGGTTTTTCTACTTTTTGTGAAGAGTATGATATAATTCATCAGTGCAATGCATCTTACACACCATAACAGAACGGTTTAGCCGAAAGAAAAAACCGAATACTTGTAGAAATGGTTAATGATATGTTAGTTACCTCCAAAATACCTTTAGATCTTTGGAGTGAAGCTCTCATGACTGCATATCATATCCTTAACATGATACATTCTAAGAAGACTAAGATCTCTCGATATAATGTATGGAAATGAAGGAAACCTACCCTTTCTTATCTTAGAGTATAGGGATGTTTAGACTATTATAGGGTTCTTGAACCTAAGATGACAAAACTAGGTCCTAGATCTATTAGATGTGCATTTATTGGATATGTACAAAACGATAAGCCATATAGAGTATTTGATCTAGAGTCTAATACCATCATAGAATCAAGAGATATAGAGTTATTTAAGAACTCATTAATATCTGAGTTTAAAGAATCTGATATTTAGATTTCTAGAGATGAGTTGGTGGTTGAACTATCTCAGATGAATCCACCTATAATATCTGGTTATACTGATGAGCCTCGTAGAAGCCAAATGGCAAGAAAACAAAAATATTTAGGCTCTGATCAGATAATTCTCATGCAACGGATCTTTTTCTATCTTGTAAAAAAAGATAAGAATTAATTAATTAAGAAAGTTTCTTATGTCTTTCTAGTGGAGGATGACCCTCAGAATTTTAGTAAAGTCGTATCATCTAGAGATATTATCTTTTGGAAGGAAGCAGTAAATAATAAAATGGACTCACTTGTGAGTAATCAAACTTGGAAACAAGTAGATTTACCTCCTAGGTCTAAACCTAAAGGGTGCAAATGGGTGTTTAAAAGGAAGTATCATACAGATGGTACTCTTTAAACCCTTAAGGTCAGGTTGGTAGCGAATGAATATTTCGTCAAAAAGATTGAATTCATTATTTTGACACTTACGCTCTTATAGCTAGAATAACTTCGATTCGAGTCTCATTTATCCTAGCTTCGATTCACCATCTTCATATCCCTCAAATGGATATAACAATAATCATTTTTAATACCGACCTCGAAGAAAAGGTATATATGGAACAACCTAAAGGGTTTATTATGATTGGCCAATAAAATATGTTTGTAGATTTGTCATGTCTTTTTACGGACTGAAACAAGCACCAAAACAGTGACATCAAATTTGATAATACAGTACTTTCTTATAATTTTAGTCAAAATATCTCAAATAAATACTTATATTCTACAGCTAATCAAGACTATATAGTAATCATCTGTTTATATATTAATAATATGTTGATTATCAGTAATCGCTTAGATACTATTATAGAAACGGAGAGGTTTATGAGTTCCACTTTTAAAATAAAAGATCTTGGATTTGTAGATAGAAACGGAGAGGTTTATGAGTTTCACTATGTATTAAAATTAAAAGAGATAATGAGGGTTATATTCTGAGTCAGTCTTATTACATAGTGAAAGTGCTAAAGAAATTTAGTCACTTAATTATTGAGGAAGCAAACACCCTATTTGATCCAAGTATCAAACTAGATTCTAATAGTGGAAGAATAATAGCTCAATTTGGGTATACAAGTGTTATTGTAATGACTAGCATTCCAGGGTATTTTCGCCCAGAACAACCCAGTTATTATAATATTATTTTAATATATTTGGTCGTGATGATGTTTGGTTGTGCTCGAGCGGGACCAGGCAGTGGGTCCCGAGTATGGGTCGCGAGGCTACATTGGAGGTGTAGTCACACGAGCTCGTGAGCATGTATGTTATTTTTAATAATATAATAATAAAATAATATGTGACTAGTCTGTCGGAATCGTCGAGGTTCGCGCACCGGCTCGTCTCGGCGCGACCCGAGTCGAGGGCGAGTCGGGCTCGACCAGCTTTAGAAAAAAAAAAAAGACAAAACAAAACAAAACAAAGCAAAAAAAAAAAATTTAAAACCCAAACCCAAACCCGAACCCAGCCCAACCCTTCCCCTTTTTTCTCTCTCTTTTCTCTCTCAAACCCAAACCCTCACCCCCACCCTCACCCTCACCCATACCCGACCCCAACCCAGCCACCCATTTCCTCTCTCTCTTCCTCTCATCTCTCTGATCCCTCTCTCTCTCTCTCATCAGACCCCATTCTCCCTCTTCCCGAGCCCGTGATTCCCACCGACCTCTAGCCGCCCTCTCATCCCGAGGCGTGGAATCCGGCCCGGATTCCCGCCGAGTAGCTGGCCACCGCCCTGAATCCCGCCGGTCGCCGCCCCCTTTCCCCTTTTTAAAACCTGGACCCGACCCCCTTAAGCCCCTCCAATCTCCCCCTCTCCCCCATCCAGATCTGCCCCTTTCTCCCCCTCTTTGTGGTGTGCTGCGCGCGCGGTAGGAGAAGAGCCGCGCCGGCACCGGAGAAGGCCGACCGGCTGAAGCTTGGAGGGGAGGAGCCTAGGGTCAGACCCGAGGACCCCGATCAGGTCAGCGACCCCCCTCATTCCTCTTTCGTTCTGTGGAGACCAGCCGACCCCCTCCTGTCAGTTTGCCTTCGACGCGGCCATGGCCATCGGCCATTGGGCTGGTGGTTATGCAGCCGGTGAGGCCCGACCCAGCCAGGCCAAGCCCCCACCGGCCACCCTACATCACCCGACCAGCATGGACCAGACCCCCTATTATCCTCTTGCTCCCGCTGCGACGCTCGTCGGCGGCTTTGCTGCCGGCAGTCAGACACCGGGTCTGTATCTCGCTGGCCATCTTCTTTTCCTTGTGATCTGACCGACCACCCAAGCCTTGGCTGACCCCTCTGAGTGCGATTAATCGCAACATCACACCGCCCCTTTTCCTTGTAGTATTGTCGTCAGCCCTTTACCATTGAGTAAATTGTAGCAGACATAATGATGAATTAGTCGGGCAACCGTTGACCCTCATTGTGCTTAATTGGACCAAAACCCCCTTAGGCTATGGTTGATCGTAACCAAGGACCCCTTCGGTGTTGATTCCATTTCCAACCTTACAGTCGTCATGCCAGTTGAAACGGTTCCCCCATTCGTGTTGATTAGGGATGCAGTTGACTTAGAGCCTACAGTAGGGCAACCCTTGATCCGGCATAGCCTAGCGCACATCACCAAACCTACACGAGCCGGGCAGACCTGTTGTCTCGGGACATGCAGATCTCGATAATGGTAATGCCGCTAACACATGCTAGTCTCCTCCTGTGCTATTATGCCTTCGACCGTTTTCAGCACTAGAATAATGTTTGTCATTAATGCCCATAATGTAAACCTCAGACATCATGGTGCGTACCAATGGGTCGGTGCCTGATGGCACCTAGGACATCGATTAACCAACCCTGGATTTTGACTGGGCATGACATAATTCTTTTACCAATCTGAGCACAACTGTCGTTGTGCAAACCTGACCATATCCACACCCTAGTCCGAGGTCACTTCTGGCAAAGGATGAATCGACCCCGACCGTGAACAATCTTACAAATCCCACCACCACCTACGTCTTGACCTACACCGTATTGCTGGGCCACGGTGTCATCTAGCCATCGAATCGATCGCATCAACCTTTGTACCTATGGCTCGATGGTAATAGCCTCTATGATCCGTATGTCAACCCTGCCCATTCCGGGGTCCAATTGGATAAGGCAAATTATTTAATATCAAACCAAGTTTAGACTGGTAAGATTTTTATAATTATCGGTTTACTATTTTTCGTATCCACTCATTGCCTAAGGGCATCTTGGATGATTAGCGAATCGAACCCGACTTGACCTTTCTCCCCCGTAGAGATCGATATATTAACTTTAGATTTTAATGCATACTCTTAGGGTTTGCCTGACAGTTCCTAACCGTGACGGTTCAATCGGAGGGGGGACCAGCGATAACTAGCAGGAGTCGGCGTACATCGATCAGGTGACATCTACTACCTTTGCTTGGTCTTTAATAGTGGGAAATGAGAATGACTAAGGGTAGATATCTATAACGCTGCATGCTGGTCCCATCGAACATTGCCACATATGGTCGAGTGGACCCTGCCTTGCATATATGCAGGATCGCGAGTCCGGTGATGCATGCTTAAAAATATTAATAATTAAATAATAATCATTCTGCTGATTGCTTAGACACCGTAAGTAGAAATTCCCTTAAGTTTTAGAAATTAATAATTAAATAATAATTATCGGGTCCCACCCTCCTAAGTGGAGTATGAAGACCCGAGCACACAAGAATACGGGCGAGAGTAATATAGGTTTAATGTGATGCATGGGTTGTGAGCGTGGTGCGAATCCCGAAGTAAAACGTCGAAGCTATTTTATTATTATAACTGTGCGATTTTCTATCCTGTGGAGAGATTCGGATCCCGTGCGCGCAAGGGCCGTGAACCACCCTACGCACACAGTCAAAGATCAGTATGCTAGGGGGTCACGGGCAAGGGTTATGATAAAGCCGATAGGAGTAGCCTTCTAGTAGGGATTGGCCTAGCAACCCTGTCCCGAGATAGTTGAAGCCTCCAAAGTAACGCAAGTGGAGCGGTAGAGCTCCACCGTGAAAGACGGGAAGTCTCTTAGGACCATATGGATGATTTGTGCACGGTGGATGCACGGCAAGAGAGTTGGCCCTCTACCTTGAAATAAGAGGCCCTATCGTAATGCCCGACCGGGGACAGGATGAACAAAATATCCGGGGATCACTTTAGGATAGATGACTTATATTTTAATCTTATTTGATTCATAATTAAGCATGGTAGAAGATCGAATGGACTACGTGGTAGATAACCTAGTGACAGTAGGAATTGCATGTGAACATAGACTACTGGTAGGCTTAGGCTAATCTTCTGTGAACCTCACTAATACCTAGATTGCTAACGTAATTCAATTTAATATGTCGTTTCATATTATTAAAGACTATGGGATGTCACTAGCCATTAATTTGGCTAATTTCTCATTGGGGGCTACTCTTTCTCACGAGTAGACTCTCCTGCAGGTCCGGAGGTTCAGGAGTAGCAGTGAGAGGCCAGAGGCAGTTTTAGGGTTACAGTCGTATTTTATTTTGATATGTAGTTTCGTGACAATGTAATTGGTGGATTTTGTATAAGAATTATTTGGGTTAAGTTTAGTGTTTTTGTTATTTGTTAGTGGCAATGATATAGCTGAATTCTTGTGGGTAGGCCTCTCCTCAAGGCCACAAATCTAGAATAGCTCACAATAAAAATATAAGTATCTCAAAGGCCTAACTGACTAGCCATGTAGATAGGACCTCTAGACCAGTGTACTGAGTGCCAGGGAGTGGGTGAGACTCTTAGCTCGCCGTTAGTGGCTCGAGTCCCATGCTCCCTTAAAGGGATTCCTGTCAGCAGGTGGTGGCGCCGACAGGCCACATATGCTGAGAGGATAATCCGGTTGAAGGTCGAGCATGATCATCTCTCTATCAACAAAATTTGATTTCTCTACTTTCTTTTAAATAAAAATATTTTTATAAAAATTAAGTTTTAAAATATTCCTTGTTTCTCCCTCCTCCTTCTCATTCATGAGAGAGCCGCATTCCTGTGAGAAACCCTAATTGGCATAGATAGCTGTCTAAACCCTAATCCCTTGGTTTTTTTCTCACCTCACACCCCAGGGATCGGTTCCAGATTTCTGAGGTGTGACAGCTGGTATCAGAGCGTAGGGATATGTTCCTAGGGGTTTCATTAAGATGTTATCTTGTGATTATTTTAATGGGAGGTTTAGGCTGTACTAGTGCTAGGGTGATTCTAAAGATAGTCGGGAGATTGATTTGTTAGTATCTCTTAGAATAGTTAGTGATAGCTTGGTGTGTGTATCTAAGGATGAGAATATATGGTTTATTGTAGAATTGGATAGGTTGGAGAAATTGATTGGTGATTAAGAAATTGTCCATACTTGAGTATTTGATTGATAAGGACTTAAGGACTCAATATAATTATTATGCAGATTGATAAGGATTATGTTTATCTCCGGACCTTAATGTTTAGGTGCAGAGCTAGTCGTGATGACTCAGGTAGGAATCGCTTATAACATCTTAACCAAGGATAGTGTTTGAGTCAATCGCGGAGTTTTTATTTGGAGTCTAATGTTTATTTGGATTTGTTAGATGTGGGCCTGGTGGCGAGTTGACTAAGAACTGGATATCGAATTTTAGTTAGTAATATGGTTATTTGATTTTGGAAGATGATTGTATGATCGAATATGTTTGGAATGATGTACATCGGCATGGTTATGAGGTCCTCTTTTTGTTAGTTATTATTTTCTGCTAACCTTTAGTATTAGAAATCTAGCCGGTATTTTAGGACTCCTTAATCTTCGTTGACCCTTAGCACTAGAGACCTAGCCGGTATCTTAGGATTCCTTGATTCTACATTGACCATTAGTATTAGAGGCCTAGTCGGTATTTTTAGGATCGTCCATTATTTAGTTCTAGGTATAATCTTCTTGATAATTTTCTCCGGTGTGTCATGGCTGGTATAAAGCTTATATGTCATTTTAAAATAAATCCTATGAGTAGTGATGATGACCCTGGGGATAGTGGTTTCAAAGAGTATACCAGGAGATGGAAATCCCAAGTAGTGGTTTGAGTTCATGTGGTTAGTAGATTTCAGAATGTCTCGATAGAGACCCTCGCGGCAGGGTACGCACTGTTCCTCGGGAACTTTGGCGGTGGAATATGACTGTCCGGTAGAGGACATTGTGAGGCTACGCACTGACTCTTTGGAGAATTTGGCGGCTACGCACTTTCTCTTCGGAGGATTTGGCGGATACATATGCACTGACTCTTCGGAGGCTTTAGCGGCTACGCACTTTCTCTTTGGAGGATTTGGCGGATACATACGCACTGACTCTTCAGAGGCTTTGGTGGCTACGCACTTTCTCTTCGGAGGATTTGGCGGATACATACGCACTTTCTCTTCGGAGGATTTGGCGGCTACGCACTTTCTCTTCGGAGGATTTGGCGGATACATACGCACTGACTCTTCGGAGGCTTTGGCGGTTGGTTTCGTAGTTCCTGTTGGAACTTGCGGCAGAGCTTGCATTGTTTCTTCGAAAACTTTGGCAGCTGACAGAGCTTGCACTGTTCCCAATCAGAACTTTGGAAGCTAGTTACGCAGTTCCTGTTGGAACTTGCGGCAGAGCGTGCACTGTTTCTTTATAAACTTTGGCAGCTGGCAGAGCTTGCACTGTTCCCAATCGGAACGTTGGCAGCTGGTTACACAGTTCCTATTAAAACTTGTGGCAGAGCTTGCACTGTTTCTTTGAAAACTTTGGCAGCTGGCAGAGCTTGCACTGTTCCCAACCAGAACTTTGGCAGCTAGTTACGCAGTTCCTGTTGGAACTTGCGGCAGAGCGTGCACTGTTTCTTCGAAAACTTTGGCAGCTGGCAGAGCTTGCACTATTCCCAATCGGAACTTTGGCAGCTGGTTACACAATTCCTGTTGAAACTTGCGACAGAGCGTGCACTGTTTCTTCAAAAACTTTGGCAGCAGGCAGAGCTTGTACTGTTCCCAATCGGAACTTTGGCAGCTGGTTACACAGTTCCTGTTGGAACTTGCGGCAGAGCGTGCACTATTTCTTTAGAAACTTTGGCAGCTGGCAGAGCTTGCACTGTTCCCAATCAAAACTTTGGCAGCTGGTTACGTAGTTTCTATTGGAACTTGCGACAGAGCGTGCACTGTTTCTTCGGAAAATTTTGGCAGCTGGCAGAGCTTGCACTGTTCCCAATCGGGAACTTTGGCATCTGGTTACGTAGTTCTTGATTGGACTCGTGAGAGAGAGTGCACTGGCCATAGGGCAGTGACGTTGAGATGAAATTGAGATAATTGAGTACTAGAGTGTTGTTAGTGACCATGCTAAGGGACTTGCTTACGTTTTTGGAAATTGGGAATGGATTATCAGTTGGAATCTTAAGAATAGTCATTATTTAGGGGATTCACTTAGTTTTGTTTCTAATTATTTTGGTTTAGGACTGATCAACCAATCTTGTAGAAAGATACTGTCAGTATAAGGTGTAATCATGTTGATATCCTAGTTTTCGGCTCCATTTGGTCAGTAGGTTAGTTGTTCTCGTAGTTGAGTATTTTCTACGCGAGTAGTAAGTTTCCTCGTATATCTGAATTGTGCATCATAGTGTATCTTTTAGAAGGTTTTAAAGTCTTGCGACAATAACATAGTTGGAAGTGTTAGTGTTAGGCTTTTCATTGAGCGTCAGGTTTTTTTTTATTCATCATTGTTCTCTTCTTATTCTCATTCGTTTGTGATTAGTTGTATTATCGGGGATTTAACATTTTCTAGGTTAGTTAGTGTGTATGTCGGGATGTCCAATTCGTATCTTAGTAGTGTTTTCTCTGTAGGTTAATCGGCTAGTAATGGTGGTGTAGGTAATAAGGGTATTTGCTTCGGAGAGAAATCTCAGAGGATTTAAGTCTAGGCGTGCTAGTTCAAGTCATCTAGTTGTCTTCAATTCAATTCTATAGGTGTATAGGTATATATTTATTTGTAGGAAATACGTTCTGTGTTAGTATCGTTAGTTGAGAATGTCTCGTGATCTTGTTTCGTGAATCGGATTGCTACCTCACTTTTGAATAAGGGGGACGCTCCTTATCCAGGGAAGGGAGATAATCCAAAGTCACGAAATTATTATTAGTCTATAGTTGTTAGGACCACGATTGAACATTATGCCTTGTGTGAGCTCCACAAAAATCTAATGTTCTAATCATATCCTAATAATTAGGTGACTTGATTGTATAAGTTCAGGTAGTAGTTTAGCCATAGGCAGAGTCCTTCCTTTTTGGTATGATTGGTGTATTGATTGAACTTCTCGAGGGCAGTATTAGAAAGAATATAGTGCCAGTTGTGAATTCATCTTCGTTACTTTGGTAGTATATGTTGGTGGGATTGAATTATCAGTTAGTAATTAAATTTTTGGGACGAAAATTCTATTAAGGTGGGTAGGATGTAATGATCGGCATTCCAGGGTATTTTCGCCCAGAACAACCCAGTTATTATAATATTATTTTAATATATTTGGTCGTGATGATGTTTGGTTGTGCTCGAGCGGGACCAGGCAGTGGGTCCCGAGTATGGGTCGCGAGGCTACATTGGAGGTGTAGTCACACGAGCTCGTGAGCATGTATGATATTTTTAATAATATAATAATAAAATAATATGTGGCTAGTCTGTCGGAACCGTCAAGGTTCGCGCACCGGCTCGTCTCGGCGCGACCCGAGTCGAGGGCTAGTCGGGCTCGGCACGAGTCGGGCTCGACCAGCTTTAGAAAAAAAAAAGACAAAACAAAACAAAACAAAGCAAAACAAAAAAACAAAAAAAAAATTAAACCCAAACCCACCCAAACCCAAACCCGAACCCAAACCCAGCCCAACCCTTCCCCTTTTTTCTCTCTCTCTCTTTCTCTCTCAAACCCTCACCCTCACCCATACCCGAACCTGACCCCAACCCAGCCACCCATTTCCTCTCTCTCTTCCTCTCTTCTCTCTTCTCTCTGATCTCTCTCTCTCATCAGACCCCCTTCTCCCTCTTCCCGAGCCCGTGATTCCCGCCGACCTCTAGCTGCCCTCTCATCCTGAGGCATGGAATCCGGCCCGGATTCTCGCCGAGCAGCCGGCCGCCACCCTGAATCTCGCCGGCCGCCGCCCCCTTTCCACTTTTTAAAACCTGGACCCGACCCCTTATGCCCCTCCAATCTCCCCCTCTCCCCCATTAAGATCTGCCCCTCTCTCCCCCTCTTTGTGGTGTGCTATGCGCGTGGCCGGAGGAGAGCCGCGCCGGCACCGGAGAAGGCCGACCGGCCGAAGCTTGGAGGAGAGGAGCCTACGGTCAAACCCGAGGACCCCGATCAAGTCAGCGACCCCCCTCATTCCTCTTTCGTTCTGTGGAGACCAGCCGACCCCCTCCTGTCAGTTTGCCTTCGACGCGGCCATGGCCATCGGCCATTGGGCTGGTGGTTGTGCAGCCGGTGAGGCTCGACCCAGCCAGGCCAAGCTCCCACCGGCCACCCTACCATCACCCGACCAGCATGGACCAGACCCCCTGTTATCCTCTTGCTCCCGCTACAACGCTCGTCGGCGGCTTTGCTACCGGTAGTCAGACACCGGGTCTGTATCTCGCTGGCCGTCTTCTTTTCCTTGTGATCCGACCGACCACCCCAGCCTTGGCTGACCCCTCTGAGTGCGATTAATCGCAACATCACACCGCCCCTTTTCCTTGTAGTATTGTCATCAGCCCTTTACCGTTGAGTAAATTGTAGCAGACACGACAATGGATTAGTTAGGCAACCGTTGACCCTCATTGTGCTTAATTGGACCAAAACCCCCTTTGGCTATGGTTGATCGTAACCGAGGACCCCTTCGGTGTTGATTCCATTTCCAACCTTACAGTCGTCATGCCAGTTGAAACTGTTCCCCCATTCGTGTTGATTAGGGATGCAGTCGACCTAGAGCCTACAGTAGGGCAACCCTTGATCCGGCATAGCCTAGCGCACATCACCAAACCTACACGAGTCGGGCAGATCTGTTGACTCGGGACATGCAGATCTCGATAATGGTAATGCCGCTAACACATGCTAGTCTCCTCCTGTGCTATTATGCTTTCGACCGTTTTCGGCACTAGAATAATGTTTGTCATTAATGCCCATAATGTAAACCTCAGACATCGTGGTGCGTACCAATGGGTCGGTGCCCGATGGAGCCTAGGACATCGATTAACCAACCCTGGATTTTGACTGGGCATGACATAATTCTTTTACCAATCCGAGCACAAATGTCGTTGTGCAAACATGACCATATCCACACCCTAGTCCGAGGTCACTTCTGGCAAAGGATGAATCGACCCCGACCGTGAACAATCTTACAAATCCCACCACCACCTACTTCTTGACCTACACCGTATTGCTGGGCCACGGTGTCATCTAGCCATCGAATCGATCGCATCAACCTTTGTACCTATAGCTCGATGGTAATAGCCTCTATGATCCGTATGTTAACCCTGCCGATTCCGGGGTCCAACTGGATGAGGCAAATTATTTAATATCAAACCAAGTTTAGATTGGTAAGATTTTTATAATTATCGGTTTACTATTTTTCGTAAATACTCGTTGCCCAAGGGCATCTTGGATGATTGGCGAATCGAACCCGACTTGACCTTTCTCCCCTATAGAGATCGATCTATTAACTTTAGATTTTAATGCATACTCGTAGGGTTAGCCTGACAGTTCCTAACCGTGATGGTTCAATCGGAGCAGGAACCAGCGACAACTAGCAGGAGTCGGCGTACATCGATCAGGTGACATCTACTACCTTTGCTTGGTCTTTAATAGTGGGAAATAAGAATGACTAAGGGTAGATATCCATAACGCTGCATGCGGGTCCCGCCGGACATCGCCGCATGTGGTCGAGTGGACCCTGCCTTATATGCGGAGTCGCGAGTCCGGTGATGCATGCTTAAAAATATTAATAATTAAATAATAATCATTCTGCTGATTGTTTGGACACCGTAAGTAGGAATACCCTTAAGTTTTGAAAATTAATAATTAAATAATAATTATCGTGTCCCACCCTCCTAAGTGGAGTATGGAGACCCGGGCACACGGAATACGGGCGAGAGTAATTTAGGTTTAATGTGATGCATGGGTTGTGAGCGTGGTGCGAATCCCGGGGTAAAACGTCGAAGTTATTTTATTATTATAACTGTGTGATTTTCTATCCTGTGGAGAGATTCGGATCCCGTGAGTGCAAGGACCGTGAACCATCCTGCGCATACAGCCGAAGATCAGTATGCTAGGGGGTCATGGGCAAGGTTGTGGTAAACCCGATAGGAGTAACCTTCTAGTAGGAATTGGCCTAACAACCCTGTCCCGGGATAGTTGAAGCCCCCAAAGTAACGCAAGTGGAGCGGTAGAGCTCCACCGTGAAAGACGGAAAGTTTCTTAGGACCATATGGATGATTTGTGCACGGTGGATGCACGGCAAGAGAGTTGGCCCTCTACCTCGAAATAAAAGGCCCTATCGTAATGCCCGACCGGGGGCAGGATGAAAAAAATATCCGGGGATCACTTTAGGATAGATGACTTATATTTTAATCTTATTTGATTCATAATTAAGTATGGTAGAATATCGAATGGACTATGTGGTAGATAACCTAGTGACAGTAGGAATTGCATGTGAACATAGACTACTGGTAGGCTTAGGCTAATTTTCTGTGAACCTTACTAATACCTAGATTGCTAACGTAATTCAATTTAATATGTCGTCTCATATTATTAAAGACTATAGGATGTCACTAGCCATTAATTTGGCTAATCTCTCAATTTCCCATTGGGGGCTACTCTTTTCCACGAGTAGACTCTCCTGCAAGTCCGGAGGTTCAGGAGTAGCAGTAGGAGGCCAGAGGCAGTTTTAGGGTTACAGTCGTATTTTATTTTGATATGTAGTTTCGTGGCAATGTAATTAGTGGATTTTGTATAAGAATTATTTGGGTTAAGTTTAGTGTTTTTGTTATTTGTTAGTGGCAATGATACAGCTGAATTCTTGTGGGTAGGCCTCTCCTCAAGGCCACAAGCCTAGGATAGCTCATAATGAAATTATAAGTATCTAAAAGGCCTAACTGACTAGCCCTGTAGATAGGACCTCTAGACCAGTATACTGAGTGCCAGGGAGTGGGTGAGACTCTTAGCTCGCCGTTAGTGGCTCGAGTCCCGTGCTCCCTTAAAGGGATTCCTGTCAGTAGGTGGTGGCGCCGACAGGCCACACATGCTAAGAGGATAACCCGGTTGAAGATCGAGCATGATCATCTCTCTATCAACAAAATTTGATTTCTCTACTTTCTTTTAAATAAAAATATTTTTTAAAAAATTAAGTTTTAAAATATTCCTTGTTTCTCCCTACTCCTTCTCATTCATGAGAGAGCCGCATTCCTGTGAGAAACCCTAATTGGCATAGATAGCTGTCTAAACTCTAATCCCTTGGTTTTTTTTCTCACCACACACCCTAGGGATCGGTTCCAGATTTCTGGGGCGTGACAGTTATAGAGAGTCTCATATACGCTATGCATTGTACGAGATCTGATATAGCATATGCAGTGAATAAATTAAGTAGATTCACTAGCAACCCAAGCACAAAGCATTGAAAAGCTATTGGTAGAATTCTAGGTTACCTTAAGAGAAACATAGGAATAATTTTTTATTATTAAGATTTTTCAGCCATATTGGAAGGACATACCGATACAGGCTGGATATCGAGTATAGTGGATAACAAGTCCACCACTGGATAAGCATTTATCTTAGGAGATGCAAATGTATCTTGAAAATCTAAGAAAAAGACTAGTACATCGCACTCTATGATAGAATCTGAATTTATTGCTTTTGTAATTACTGACAAAGAAGCTGGGTGATTTAGGAATCTTCTAATAGAATTTTCTTTATGTCTAAGAATTTATCGATTGTATTTATATACTGTGATAATAAAGCTACTTTGGTAAGAACTTACAATGAAATATATAATAAAAAGTCTAGACATATAGTCTAAGATATGATTATGTGAGATATTTGATTCGAGAATGAATCATTATAGTAACATATATGAAACCAAGTAAAAACTTGGCTGATCCTTTCACCAAGCCTCTTAAAAGAAAGTTGGTAAGGTCAACATCTAGAAGAATGTGGTTGAAATTTCTTTAATAAAGATCCAACGATGATGAAAATCAACATAACTCTAGTAAACCACTAGATCTTGGGTTCAAATGGTAAATACAAATCACTAATAAATGAATAGTTATCAATATTAATTTAATTTGAGAACCCCATCTAGATCGAATGAATAGTGTTGGTTGTTACAAATTTTGTAGGATAAGTTTTAAAATTCTTAATGAGGTTTAGTCTTAAATATATATAAGTATTTATAAATATAACATAAACAATGAAAGAACTTCACCTATATGAATATAGAGGTGGTGCCGCCTCTTATGGAAGTTTGAAATTCTCTCAAAGAGCATTCATGAAAACCAAGATAAGCACAGGGTCATTTAACGGTGCTAAGCGAGATGTGTAAATATGAATCGTTGACATGATCGTAATTATGTATATATTGTCTCCGGTACTATCACATATGGATAGTTGATTCAAAGCTACGACTACAAGAATTCCGATAGAACTTTGAGATACGTACACTAAGGATAGGTTCAAATCAAGAGATACTTATCTTTATGCATAATTATATTCTAGCAGAGAATCTCGTTTTAAGAACTATGAATGTTTGATCCCGAGAAGGATACATAGGCAACCACTTTGTGGTGCAGCCTATGTTTTTAAAAATAAAATTTTATTTATTTTCTTTCTATATATTTTAAAGACAGTGGGGGAATATTAGAGATTTTCAAAGTTATTTAATATTTAACTATTTTAGTTGGGATTCTTTTAACAAAGTTGTTGAGACTTCTTAGTTAGTGAGTGACTAATAAGAAAGGAGATCACGGGTTCAAATTGGATGATATGTTAATTTTGAACAAATAATAAAACTTGTGCCTACACGGTAAGATATTGTGCAATGGGCAATTGGGCGATACGATGCGTGTGCGATTGGGCATTTAGACATGCACTTTGCCCCTCGGATCCGAGTCGAGTTGGAATGACAGTTATAACCTGGAAGTTTGGGTGGTTAGATCCAAAGGGTTCCATGGGTATCGGTTAGGACCAAAAGGTGCCATAAATACCTTATCGGTTTGACAATTATGAACCGTCTGCCTCAGTGGATGCGATAATCTGAACGAGCAGGGCAACCGCCTGGGCGGTTTCAATCATCCACCTGGGCGGATTGGCATCCATTGGCCTACGAACCATTGCTTCTATTGGATATCAAGGTGTGCTTTGAGCCCTATATAATCAGGCTCGCTTCAGCCCTATTTGCATGGTACTCCGAATCCTATTCAAATTTCCTCTTTTATTTTTTATTCTCTACCAGATAAACCGTGTCACAGCTTCTTGATAGTGAGTTCTTCACCATTACTGGGTGCAGTCTCACAATGGCTGACGTATCATGGGAGTGATTCGGGAGAGACCTGACAACAATAAATGGGCGTGAATAACGCTTTAAGAAAAACGGATTATATATGCTTCAGTTTTTTATTAATATTAATTTATCTGTCTCCATGATCCCGATCCACAAGTTGTCCAACATAGTTTACCCAGAAAACAAAGGTGACATGCTTGCGAGTTCAACCCTTTCGTTAGGATACAAAGAAGACAAACCCTACAGGCTCATGCATTCTGATCCATCTTCTCATTAAGTTACAGAACACAAAGGTTAAGCTTCTCTAATGAAGCCTGGCATTGCACCATCGATCGCGAAGGAGACAGAACACATGAAGACAATATGCTCTTTGTATTGATTATCGTACAATTTGTATGGAATATTTTATAGCTAATCTTAATCCGCAAGATGATTAGTTTTTTCAATCTCTATTAATTAACTTTTCTAGTGGGAAAATTAATAGATAGGATCTTTTTTTTTTTTATTTCATTGATAGTCAACCGTAGGGACAGATTGAAACTCTTTTTCATATTTCTAGTCCAAAATCTAATTGGATTTATTTAAGGTAAATTACAAGGACCTTTCCTGAGGTTTACCTACATTACACGAACCTTCCATGCGGTTTGAATATTTACATTGTACAGTCTGTACTCCCTTGTCAAAGTTGTCCCCCAACTCTGCTAATGGAGCAGGCAAAAATACGACAATACCCTCATATGAAAAGAGCGATCAGTGCTCCGACACCTCCTCCTCCTCCTCCTCCTCCACTGGCACCTCCTCCTCTCCCACCTTCTCCACTGACACCTCCTCCCCCTTCTTTGGTACCTCCTCGTCCACTGGTACAAGAGTAATTTAGGAGGAGAACGAGGAGGAGGAGGTGACGATGACGGTGACGATGGAGGAGGAATCTAAGGGCTTTATCGGGTTTTAAAAAAATATAATTGGTTGACATCAGCACCATCCGTTGGAGCAACTAACCACGGGGGGCATCGGTTACCGACAATCTACGCAGAGGGGAGTCCAGTGTAAATACCGAAACTGAAGGGGTGGTCCGTGTAATTTAGGTAAACATGAGAGAAGGTCCTTATAATTTACCCTTGATTTAATGGCATCATGAACAAATACTATTACTACTTAATTACACTAGGATACATACCAATGGTCCCTATTTATACCTCACCATGGGTAGAAGCTGGCCAAGCAAGAAGCAACGAGGGTGAGGGGAGATGGGTTCTCACCAGCTGAAGCTCGTCCTTCTGATGGTGGCGCCACTGGTACTATCGGGAGCGGTCCACTGCTCCCCTGCCTGCAGCCCTACAAAGTACGCCAAAAATCTCGAGCCTGCGGTTTCATCTCTTCTGCTGGATTTGGTGGGCAACACAGTATATGAAAAGAGCTATACTTACTACAATCAATGTCCGGCGGCCGACCCCGTCGTATGGGGGTATGCCGCCTGCAACCCAAGCATGGACGAGAGAGACTGCTTCAAGTGCCTGAACGGAGCTCGTCGGGAGATTATGAGCGATTGTCAAGATCCCATGGGGGCGTACGATGTCATCCCCAATTGCATTATTCAGTTCCAGTTTCATCCTTTCAACAGATGAAAGATCAGTTAATTAGTACTCCAGTATCGAGTATTCGCATCGATCAAGAACATCCTAATGTGGCACCGGATCGCAGCTCGATCGTCCCATGAAAATGGACCTACCCCTACCAGGTATCAGACTGACTGTAATCCGGTGCCACGTCAGGATGTTCCTGATCGATGTGCATACTCGGAGTGCTATCCTACCGTCCATGTATGAATAAAACAGTTGCCATGAAATAATTAGCAGCTATAATGTGGTGTAACCATCTCTCTTTTCGTTCTTTTTCTTTTTCTTTTGATATCGGTGGGTGTCCAGAAATTTTTTTTTTTTTTTTTTTTGGGTAAAATCAGAAGGAGGTCATGCTTCATGACCTGCAAAGCCAGTGTGCCGCCGGATCCTAGGGACCCACCACGTGCACCTTCCATACGACAAACGCTTCCCTCGCTTCTAAGAGCATCTCCAACCGCCTCCGAAGAGAGCTATGAAGGAGGACATGGCTCTCCGAGCTGACTGATGGGTCTCCAACCATCTCCGTTCGTTGCTTTGAAGGTTGACATGGAGCCTCCGAACGTCTCCACATACAACAGGGGTCTTTGGAGCCTCCGAACGAATTAATTTTTTTTTTTATAAAAAACCCCTCATTTTTTAAAAATAATTTTTTTATATCCAACAATGCATGCACCGTCCAACGATTACTTTTTACCCGTTTGATGTAAATTTGGAGGGTTTAGATAAGTTACAAATATGGAGGGGTTTGGTGTAAAATGGCTAGGATATATTGGTTCAGAGGTCGTTGGAGGGGACCTTTTCTCAACAGGATATTTTGATGAGGTGGCTGCCAAAATGGGACCCAAGGTGCTTAGGAGATCCTCCTAGTTCGGAGGCCGTTGGAGATGCTCTAAGCGGGCTCCGAGCGGAGCTCTGAAGCAGGACGTGGCCTCCGATCTTTCAGCGACCGCTCCAACCGGCTCGGACGAGAACTCTGAAGACCTATGTGGCATGCCACATAGGCCATGTGTGCTCGGTACCTCCAAACGGCTCCACATACAACAGAGGTCCTTCGGAGCTAGCCTCCAAACGAATTAAATAATATATTTTTTTACAAAAAAACCCCTCAATTTTTTATAAATAATTTTTTATATATACAATAATGCATACAAAAAATTCTAAAAAATACCATTTTTAAAAAAAAATCTACAAACGCCCCTTTTTACACACCATTCTTCACTCTCCCACTATTCTTGCAGATAAAATGAAGTTAGGAGGGGTTTGGTGTAAAATTTGACGGTTTGTATAAATTATAACTGTAGGAGGTGTTTGGTGCAAAAGTGGCTCGGATATCCAGTTCGGAGGCCGTTGGAGGTAGGGGTGTTCATCGGTTCAGGTTGACCCGCCAAACCGAACCGAACCGGTCTATTTGGTTCGGTTTGGATTGGGTATTTTTGGCCGTTCGGTTTGGTTCGGTTCCAAAAAAAAAAAAACCCGCTATGGTCGGTTCGGTTCTGGGTTGTGAGTTTTTTAACCCGAACCATTGGTACTATAACCTCAGTAGTTACTACTATACAGTGTACAATCTCACTAATATTGTACATTACATGGTGGTGACCCCAATTACTATCATTTGGTGCATTCAAAACTTTCAAGTGTTCAATGATGTGATGAAATTGAAAAGTGAAGGGTGTTACCCACATAATTACTAGTACCCCCAAATCCCAACTTATGAAATATCTCAAAGTGGAAAATTAAGGGTGATACTAGTAATTCTATAGGGGCAAATACAACACTCAAAGTTAAAGGCTTAAAAATAAAATCTGAATCAACTCAGTGGCTCAACCATTCACGCCTCACGGTATGATGACGAGCGATTTGAAAGACCCGCAGAACCGAACCGAACCAAACCGAACTTTTCCGGGTTGGTTTGGTTCGGTTTTTACCAAGGAATGGTTTGGTTCGGTTCCATTTTATAGAGAACCGATTAACTACGGTTCGGTTCCAAATTTATCAAAAAACCGAACCAATCCGAACCATGAACACCCCTAGTTGGAGGTGAACCTCTCAACTAGGATATTTTCAATGAGGTGGCAGCAAAAAATGGGCCCTACCGTCTTCAAGTTGCCGGCTAGTGGCTACCCTGTGTGTGCCGTTACACCCAGCACATGTTTGAAGTTGCCGGCCACCCTGTGTTGCCAGTACAGCCAGCACACGGTGAGGTGACATGCAGGGATTAGCGAAGAGGTGTGGGGCCCACAATATAATAAAGTAGGATGATTTTGTATCACAGTAGGGTGATTCTGTACCACAGCTAATGCCTTGTCGATTATTTTTTTATATATATATATTTTAGATCCCACTTCTCTTTCACCAATCCCTACACGTCACCTCATTGTGTGTTGTAGGGCTGTTCACGGGTCGGTTCGATTGGTTTTGAAGATCTATTTATCATTGAACCGATTGTGTCGGTTTTGAATTTGACGGAATCGAAACTGAACCGACTTCGATAGATTTACTATTGAACCGATCGATATGAAATCGGTTCGATCGGTTTCATCTTAAAGATGCGATCATGAACTAATCACATTAAATGAGATTATTTTTTCATCCATGACCTTCCAAATTGTATTCATCATTCAAAGTTATTTCAAAATTATGTCCATGACAATTAGCACTAGCGAAGATATTAATTGTATATCTCAAATTCTGCACCAAATTATGTTTTTTGTGCATAGTTTGTTGATCATCAGATTGGTCAATTATACAAAATGTTTTTCATATTAAACCTCTTCGGTTTTGTTCGATGTGAAATGTTTTTTTTTTACAAAATCAAAACCGAACTTTTACATTTCAAAGCCGAACACAACATGTACATCTAAAAAACCGACCACTAATCAGTTTTTTGGTTTGGTTTTTCGATCCGATTGGTTTTTTGAACAGCCTTAGTATGCTGGTCTATCTACCGGCATACATGGATAGCCAGCAGGTATTGTTCTTATTTGAGAATCCTTTTATTTTCATTATCAATTTTTGGTAACAAATAAGACTGTGAAGAGAGTGTTGGTTTTGCAAATAAAAGTATTCAGAAACAGTTTCAATAGTCAACAATATTGATTTTAGATAAGTCCGTAAAATTTATAATAGGCAAGTTCTATTTACACCACTCGGTTTCACGGTATCCATTCATTTCTAATTATTTTTAATATCTAATCTGCTTTCATCCCTAACCTTCAGCCAACCATCACCCCCCGACCTTCAACGCCGCCTCCATCCCCCTCCACCTACACTGTCGTCCCTTTTCAATTTCATGCCCAGCCACTTCTGTCACCATCCGCTCTTTCTCCTCCTCCCTTGTCTTCCTCCTTCTCCCTCCTCCCTCCTCCTTCCTCCTCTATCTTTTCCGTGCCGAAACACATAGGCAACCAGAAACATGTTGACGGCTGCCCACTGACAGTATCATCGGGGCAGCTATCAGCATTACCGTGTCGATGCCAGCAGGTAGCCCATCGACATTGACATGGTAATATCGGCGGCTGCCCCACCGATACTATCGGCGAGCAACCGTCGACATGTCATTAGGGTTTCAGCGCTGGAAAAATTGAGGAGGAATGAGAAGGAAGGAGGAGGAACAAGGAAGAGAAAGGAGGGAGGAGGGAGGAGGAAGAAGGAAGGAGGGAATGCTAACAAGAGGGGAAGACGACATGAGAATGGGATGATAGTACGTGGAGCTATAGTCGGCAACATGAAGGGGGCGAGCCAACGGGGAAGGGACGACGATGGGAAGATGGAGCGGCGTTGGGGGCTCGAATGACTGGATGTAAGGGACAAGGGCAGTTTGGGGTTATTGACGGTGCCAATATATATATATAAAAAAAAAAGGAGTGGGTCCCCAGCTTAAAATGGTGGGTACAGATAGAACACACCTTTATAATATTCAACAATGAAGGAATAAAATATAACTGAAGTAATCAATATGGTTTGCCATACATATTATCTTCCCTAAAAACACTATCGTTCCATTTTTGCAGGGGATTGCGGTGACGCCATTTCCAAGGTGCAACCCCCAACATGGTTTAACTCCTCTCAATACACCATGACTAAGGAGGAAGACGACCTGATCTTTTATTCTTACCCAGATATAGAACAAAATTTAAATCAAATGATTGGGTTATATACAACCCACAAAATACCAAAGGCAGCAACCCTAACTTAAATTTGAAAAAATATCCAATATGTTCATGTATCATTCCTGCTCTTTTGCTAAGGGCAACCCATGCCAACTACAACCGTCGTCAGCCATGTGCATATCATCGCCCATCTCCTCTGCCGTTAACCCACCACCGTCATCTCCTTCATCCTTCCTCCTCCCATCTCTTTTTTTTCCATTCACCTCCTCTTTCTTCTTCATCCCCCCTTCTTTTTAATTCCTCCATTTTTTTTGCTCCTCTTTTCCTCCTCCCCCCCTTTTTCCACCTCTTTTTCCTCCTCTCTATTCCTCCTCCTCCAGGACATCACGACATTCGGACATAGAGGGGAAACACATCTTCTGTGCATTCAGATATGGAGGTCAAAAGCAACCACAATCCATTCAGTCTTTGGAGGTCGAGAACTGATTATTAATATGTTAGTTATGTGGATACTTTTGACACGACATACAACACCAATCACTATAACTATCATTTTCGCTACTTTAATTGGTGTGAACCACCATTTACAATCAATGCCTTTTAATTTGGACTGCATTATTACTAGATGAGTCTTTTTTCGTGTGTGTGGGGAGGGGGGAACCAGGCCAACCCGTGGAAAACTTAGGCTCGATCAAGCCCGGCCCATGTCCACCCCTACTAGTTGTAGTGGACATGGTACGACAGCCACAATTTGCACGTCCAACCATTATCAAAGAAGTTTGTTATATATATATATATATATATATATATATATATATATATATATATAGTAGAAGCAGTAGGCTTTAACCACCGACGTGTTATGCGGGTATAGGGTTGTACATCACATTTTACATGTGAACCCTATATCTCCATAATCTACATGGTGGGGCCTGCATGACCAAAGAATTAATTAATTTTCTTTAACAAAAATGGTTGATATAGCTAAGGTCCGAGACGACATATCAGTGTTGTGATAAGGGCATGCAGAAGCGTTTCACTTCAAAAGATTGGTTAGGTGAAAATGCGTTTCAAAAACTTAAAATACGTACCCTCATGTCTGGCCTCTTCTTTTTACCATTTCTCCCAAGCAACAGTGGCAAGGTCAGCACGAGCAGTGGTGTAGGAGACAGGAGCGAGCAGGGGTGTCGAAAGATGGCACGAGCATCAGCGGTGGCGAAATGGGCGCAAGCAACAGCCTCGAGTCACAGCTAGCTCGCCACCACTGCTCGACGACAGCATAGAGACAAGCAACGGAGATGAGAAGCCTCGAGGAGAGAGAGATATCGAGGTTCGGTTTAGAATTGGGTCTAACATTTATAGGTCTAGGGTTCAGACCATAGTTTATAGATCTTAGGGTTTAGGCCCTATAGGTTTAGTTTTAGAAATGAGTGGCATAAAACCTAAATTTGAAGTACAGTGAGGAATATTTTTATCCTGACAATATGGTTGTTTTTTAGGCTAGTTGATCTTTTGACCAGGGAGCTATGACTATGTCCCTCCAAAATTTTCTTTATTAGTTGGTAGTGGACCATTCCATTCCCACTTCTCTTAGTGGATCCGGATGTGTATCCATAGTAGTAACTATGTAGTAGGGGTAAAACTTGGACGGATTGGATCCGGTCGGTTCTCAATGCATAGTTAGTATATCTCAATCCTAACCCAACCCAACACAACCATGGGTCGAGAATTCTCAACCTAGCCAACGTACCCAACCCAACACAACCATGGGTCGGGAATTCTCAACCTAGCCAACGTACCCAACCCAAGCAGGTTTGTTGGGAATGTTGATTGGATTAATACTTCCATTATCATACTAAGTCTACCATATGCATATCATAATTATTTTAATTAAAAACTTTGTAAATTAAGTATATAGTTATTCTTTAAAAAATTTATTTTCTAAACAAAAGTAGGATAACTACTTAATTAATATTCAAGCATATCAAGTTTCACAAAAAAAAAAAAACTATCAAGAAATAAATATATATATAAAACATGTCTATGCTAAATTGATAATACAAATTATAGAAGTATGACTAACATATAAAATACATAAATTTATCGATTTGACAAATTTTTGATTAACTTATAAATAAAATAAAATTATTTAATAGATAAAAAATACAATGGTTGGCTTAAATGACTTCTACATCTCCATCAAAACATTATTTTTAATTCAAAATTTAGAAGCTAATAAGAAAAATAATGAGAGAAATGCTTACCAAATGAAGTTAACCATGAACAAGATAACAAAACCCATCCTACATCTATTTATTAATATATTTATACTTGAATATCGGGTTCTGATTGGTTGGGTAACCCAAACCCTAGACCCAAGTAAGTCCAAATAGTCCTTCTACAATAATCTTCTTCCTCAACAACAGATATTCCATCCTTCGAGGGCTATTTGGAAGACAAAGGCCCCGGCGAAAATCAAGATCGATCTTCTCGCTGCAGGCGGCACGGAATAAGACCCTGACCAAAGCCAATTTATTGAAGCGGAATCACCCATAGGTGACAGAAGCCCGTTGCACTTTCTGTAACTCGGAAGAGGGGACGGCTTCTCATCTTTTGCTCAGTTGCCCTTTTGCTCGACGAGTGTGGGATTATTTCAAGGCTAAAGGGAGCATTTCTTCCCACCCGAGTAATCTGAGAGCTTTGTGGAGCTCGTGGTGGAGAAGGCGAATCCCTAAGGAGATTCAGTCATCATGCATGGGATATACTGAAAGATGGTTATTATCTGGGTCCTCTGGCTTGAGAGAAATAATCAGATTTTCAATGGCAAAACTGTGGAGACAGAGCATCTGGGTAGATCGGTGTCCTCGATCTTCAGAACATGGATTATTCCATGGGATCGAAAGTTTGGGTTGGAGGCTAATAACTTCTATAACATGATTCTTTCTTGATTATTAATATAACTGGTCGGGGGCTTCCTAACCCTCCCTCCTTTCGAAGGGGTTCTCCAAAAAAAAAAGTAAGTCCATATATTGATCTCAATGAGTTCAACCAAGCCATGCTTGGGAAGTGGTAGTGGAGATTGCAGAACGGCTTGGGCGACACCTGGAGGGAGGTAATCTCGAGCACATACTTCCGAAAATTCTCCCTACTTTACACAAACTCCCGTTCTTCTAGGACTATCTCTCCCTTTTGGAAGGGAGTAATCCAGATGTCTTCGATCTTCCAGTGTGGAAACAGACTGATTGTGGGGAATAGCTTCAAGGCTTCTTGGAGGATATCTAGATTGGGGATCGGACCTACCTCTACGTACTCTCTTTTACAACCTTTATGATATGGCCCCTAACAAGAGAGCATTCGTTCGGTCTCAGGCTACCGTTCGGGATGGGTGTACTATCTAGAAACTAAGGTTCGAGGAACCTTTTCCCACAGAATGCCTGCAAAAGCTTGGCTCTCTTATGGACGTGCTAAACCAGGTCACTCTAACTAGAGAACTAGATTCCTCGGGTTGGTGATGGACCTCTTCAGAGAACTTATCAGTTCAAAGTTTGTACAGATTTCTAAACTTCGACGGGTCTCGTGTCCTTCTTCCAGATCTATTTAGCGCGCCAAATGCCCCCTATGACCAAGATCTTTATATTTCTAGCCTTCAAGGATAAGATTTTGACAAAAATAAATCTTATGAAGCATAAGTATCCAATGGTTTCAAACCCAACTTGCGTCTTTTGCCGAGGGGCAGATGTAACACCCCGATATTTTACGGATTTCAATCAACCCGTATAACACTAAAGTGTTAGAAGAAAACTTGATATAGATTAAATCCCATTGAATATGGAATTAATTGAGCCTCTTATTCAATACCATACATTATAATATAAGGGTTTGATACATCGCTTGAAATATAAAAGCCTAAGGCTTAAATGCGACATCAACTCTTCACATCTCCGCTCCCGCATCCTCATAGTACGGAGTGTAGAGCGGATCCTCGACTCTCTCCGGTTCATTCTCTATTCGCTCTTCCTCTTCTCCTTGTCCTATAGGATCAGTCTCTGTAGGATTCATAACACCTGTAGGGGGGTGAGTCTAATCCACTGACTCACCTATTAAACCTAGTTCATTCATGCTAAGATAAATGTACTGAAGAAACGGTGAACATGACTATGAATAGTAATTAAAAAGACATTGATCACCCGATTCCCTTTTTGGCCTCAGCCAGGGTAGGAATCTCAAGCCTTACTGGGTACTTTTTGTCTTAACAAAGCTAGCCCCACACCTAGGTTACTTTTTGGCTTCAGCCAGGGCTAGACTCACACCCAGATTATTTTTTGGCCTCAGCTAGGGCTAGACCCACACTCAGGTAACTTTTTGGCCTCAGCCAGGGCTAAACCCACACCCTAATAAGTGATCAACACATATCAAAAATTTACAAATCCATAGCATCCTATCATTATTTCAATAACATACATTTAGCAATAATTAACTAGGCTTAGTCCCCTACCTGAAGAGTCGTAGAATCTTTCTTCTGATGAGGATGCTTTAGTAAGCTCACGACCTGAAATATATTGCTATATTTTGTTAGTTTTTACAATAATTTTCCCAAGGTTTTATCGGAAACCAATTCCAATGTGGATTCCTTAGGTTTGTTTAATTAAACTAATTTATTTAATGGATTTTATCTTTTAGGGGTATTTAGGTCATTTTTAAAATACTTTGAATTTCAACTAATTTATTTAATAGATTTTATCTTTTAGGGGTATTTAGGTTATTTTTAAAATATTTTAAATTTATACCCAGTTTGTAGGGTTTTTCATTCTGAAACCGTGGCCGTAGACGGAACTCAATTCGGAGTTCGTTTGCTTCCGATATGATCAAAATAGTCGATTCCACCGGAATTTAAATGTGTGGTCTGCCCTTATAAAAAGGTTCAGGTTGCTCTTAGTAATAGCGTTTCAGTTTAACGAAAGGCAGAGTCGCTTTATCACAGTTTGTTATTTGGGCTTTTTGGGCTTCGGCCCACTATGTTTAATGGGTTTAATGGGCTTCGACCCAGACTATGTTAAATGACTTAATGGGTTAATGGGTTTCGGCCCAGAGGCTTAATGGGTTAATGGGCTTCGGCTCAGAAATTTAAAATTTAAATTCTTGGCCTACCAGGTATATGGGTGGCCGGTGGCGGGCGGCGACTGGTGGCGGCACGGCGGCGACCGGCGGCAGGTACGGCGGCGATCGGCGGGAGGTGGTGACCGACAGCGGCGGCGACCGGCGGCGGACGGCGGCAACTGGTGGCGACGGGTACGGCGGTGGTACGCGGCCGGCAGAGGTTGGTGGTCGAGGTTGTTTGGGTGGCAGAGCGTTTGGGCACGGATTTCAAGACGAGGGCTTGAGTGCAGAACCATAAGATCTAAGTTCTTAACTGCAAAACAGCTCATTATTTTATTCATTTATTCAGCTGAGCGATTGTTTTCGTCCGATCAGAAACCAACATTGGCCATTTTTTTTTTAATTTTTAAATGTTCTAAACGTGCTTAAAACGTAAAAGTTTGTATACGTTTTTTGATCGTTTCGACGAGACGGACGCAATGGCGTAGTCCGATTTTTATTTTAAATTTTGTATCAAAAATTCTTGTTATATAGATTTAAATTATTAACTTATTTTGGGATGTTACAGCAGAGGAGACAACCAACCACCTTATTTGCACTGCGACTTTTCAATGCTGGTGTGGCATCACTTTTTACTGAAGCTAACCCTGTGCTTCCCTCCGACTTCTATGATCTTACTGTGGGGCCTCTAAACGAAGAAAGGATCAAGCACGCGAATAGAAAGGCTAGGGCTAGGTCATCCTTGTCATTGCCGTATGTCTCTTGGGCCATCTGGCTGGAGAGGAACAAACGGACTTTCCAGGGTACAGCGTCGGCTGTTATTTCTCACACTAAATCCCTTATTCACCTATGGGCTTGTAACCAACCGTCGAGACCAAAGTCCTTTCTTCTTAATCTCTATAACTAGGATGGTCCTCGGACCGGTCTCCCTCCCTCTTTCTCCCCCTCCTAAGTAAATTACTTCTATTTTATTAATCCACTGGTTGGGATCAAAGCTGAACCCCCTCCCTCCCCCCCCCCCCCACCCCCCCCCCCCCCCCCCCCTCATTCTTTGAGAGGGATTTCACAAAAAAAAAAAATCAGGTTGGTCTTTTTTTTCACCTCAACCCATCCTGCACCTGTCCAAGCCCAACCCAATGTCAGATTGAAAACGGATTGGTCGGGTTCGACCCGTCCAAGTTTCAGCCCTACTATCAGAGCACGTCTGTTGTGATTGACTGTTGGACGCATTGCAATGAAAGAAATGGGACTGCAGTACTGATCTGTCTTAATTTGTTCATTGCTAATTGTACTCACTATATAATGCATGTACAATCAGTTGGTTATAACAACTCAACAATCTATATTACAAGGGACATCGATTTTGTGCTGACTAAACTAAACGGAACAAAAAAACTGACTATGACAAGCTGACTGGACAAAAATGAATCGAATAAATCTAACCATTCGTTCAAAAATTAATCAACGCATGATCTCTCATTTGGTTTCAAATCCCAACCCATTTAAACTGCACTAACCCTCTAAAATCCCGACCCATTAAAATTGCACTAAACCTGACCGTTCATCCCGTGATCATTTTCGCATCAACGACTATGAACCCACATACTGAAATTTCGGCCGTCCCAAACCATCGGGTCAATCTCGAGGAATTCGTTCGAACAGAGACAACTGTAAGTGATCGATTATAGGGGGAGGGAGAGGACGTTGGTCGGACTGAAGCCGCCCGCTTCGTGCCAATCGGCACGGGCGAGAAAATAAGTGTCCTTATGAATGCCGGTGTTGTCGTCGGAAGTGTTTTGCTACCGAAGACGTTCAGCTGTGTTGCTGTAGTAGGCAACCCGCTACAGTACCGACAGGCACAAGCATGCACTAGTATTATCACAAGATAATGTTGTTGCTGTTTCTGAGATAGAGACCCGTGCCGGGGGCCGCCGGGTGGGGTTGCTGTGGATGACCACGTGTGGGAATGGCCACATTGTGGTGACGTGGATGACACCTAAGCAGTTGGGATCCTGACTCATGGAGGTTGCCTAACATGCAATCACCAGCTGTTGCCATTCTAAAGATGGGACGAGGGTTTTGGACTCTCCTGCTAAGGTTTCCCCATTGAAGACGGACATTTCACCATCGCCTGAGTAGGAGACCAGAAGTGTTAGGACAATAACGATTGGCCGAAGCTCTCCCTATTTAAGAGAGAGAGAGAGAGAGAGAGAGAGAGAGAGAGAGAGAGAGAGAGAGAGAGATGGGTTATCATCATGAGACGAGGGTGATCCTGTTGCTGTTGGTGGTGGTGGTGGTGGCGGAGGTGGGAGCATGGGGAGTGACACCGGTGAAATGGTCTCGTAAAGTGTATTGCAACGTGGAAGTGTACTGCGACAGCATGGAACCTGCGGTTGAGATTGTTCTGAAGGATTTGACGAGGAAGGCACCGGCGACCAATGGTTACGATTACCGCAACTACTACCCCGACTCCCTGCCCTACATATGGGGGCACGCCACGTGCGACCCCAGCCTCCGGAACAGCACGTGCTACTTCTGTCTGCTGCAGGTGAAGTACGAGCTGAAGAACGAGTGTGGTGAGAGCTTCGGGGCGCAGCAGGCCGTCCAAGATTGCACCATCCGTTTCGAGTTCTACGACTTTCATGATTAGAAGGAGGGGTTAAAGGGGGGGGGGTGGGGGGGGGTTTAGAATTTGTTACTATACTGTTTTTTATTTTATTTGCAGGTAATTAGTAATTATTATATTATTATTGCCACCTATTTGTTGGGTGCATGTTTGATCATATGCCTACACCACACTAGGTTTATGTGTTATATAAAGTTTCGAAGAGAAATAATCAGCAAGCTCTACCTTTCTAAAGTTTCGGAGAAATAATCAGCAACCTCTCTCTCTCTCTCTCTCTCTCTCTCTTCCTCTCTCTCTCTCTCTCTCTCTCTCTCTCTCTCTCTCTCAGAAATCCCTCTTAGTTAGGGCTGGCAATTTCGGACCCAACACGACCCGACACGAAGTTAGCAGGTCTGTGTCAGGGCTAACGGGTATCGGTGGTCGTAACGGGTCGACACGATAGACCCGTTTAATAAATGGGTCAGGTCGGACAAGGTAGACCCGGGAATACCCGTTTAAAATTCAACAGGTTGTGTCGGGTCGGGTCAGGTCTGATCTACGCGCAATCCGATACTGTAATATATCGGGTTAGGTCAGGTCGAGTCAGATCGGGTCAACTGAATAAACCCGTGTGGTAAACTTAGAGCTGGCAATTTCGGACCCGACACGGCAGACCCGACACGAAGTTAGCGGGTCTGGGTCAGGGCAAAACGGGTTCGGGTTGTAAACGGGTCGACACGATAGACCCGTTTAATAAACGGGTCGGGTCCGGGTTTAGGGTCTGGACACGGTAGACCCGGGAAGACCAGTTTAGTATGCAACGGGTCGTGTCGGGTCGGGTCTACCCACAATCCGATACTATAATATATAGTACCAGCAGGTCTTTCAGGTCAGGTCGGGTCGAGTCGGATTGGGTCGGATCGGGTCAACTGAATAGACCCGGGTGGTAAACGGGTCTT
This sequence comes from Chamaelirium japonicum, assembly GCA_947650365.1. Lineage (NCBI taxonomy): Eukaryota > Viridiplantae > Streptophyta > Magnoliopsida > Liliales > Melanthiaceae > Chamaelirium > Chamaelirium japonicum. The sequence goes on from OX393549.1 coordinate 87,117,029, forward strand.
ACCGGGTCTTATCGGGTCTACCCGTTTATTAGCGGGTCGGGTACGGGTTTAGGATCTAGACACGATTAGTTAAACGGGTCGGGTCCGGGTCTAGGGTTTTGGACAACGACACGAACCCGACACGACCCGACCCATTGCCACCCCTAGGTAAATGGGTCTTATCGGGTCTACCCGTTTATAAACGGGTCGGGTACAGGTTTAGGATCTAGACACGATTAGCTCAACGGGCCGGGTCCGGATCTAGGGGTTTGGACACGACACGAAGCTAGACACGATACGAACCCAACCCGACACGACATATTGCCACCCCTGCTCCTAGTGGATGAGATGAAGGGTTCAGCCTTGACCTGGCCTACCACCAATTTATTATAGGAAGAAGAATGTACAAATTATACCTAAAATACACCAGACACCCAAAAAGAAGTCCCAAACGACACGGACTAACTCGCATAAGCCAAAAACTAAAACATAAAATAAAAACAAAGAGAGAGAAAAGCTATTCAATCCGAAGGTTTTTTCGATTCCGCCCAGTCCGATTAATGTTGTAGCATGCAACTGGTGGTGTAAAGGATTTAAATGTCGCTAGCAGGTTTCAGCCACCTTTTGCACGCAACCACGATTGTCAATCGGGCCGGTTAAATCAGAAAGACCTTCGGGCTGAATAGCATTTCCCA